>VUYV01000055.1:479943-494709 GCA_008711295.1 Anarhynchus alexandrinus
TTTTTTTTATGTGGTTGTTTCTAATGGAAAGCTACCTGCCTGATCCTCCACCCTGGGTATTTTCTTTGTCTGCCTTACCTATATATGCCCCACACCTGAGGGAAAGAAGTAAGATGGTTGAACCACAAATAACCTCCATGTTAACCTCCACTAACCTTTTTCTCCTACTCCTAATAAGGTCTCTTCAAACTTTCCTGAGGCTTGACAGCAAGTACAAAGAAGCTGAAATGCACACATTAGTGCTTACACTATTTCAACAGCCAAATGAAGACGAGCTGCATATCCTTTCAGTTGCCTCTGAAATGTCACTTCAACACTCTAGATGAGGGTATTACAGACACTTAGGTAATGGCCCTGTTGGGCTCACTAATTCTCTGTGTCCCTACCCTTTTTAAGTTTCCACCAGTATGAATTAAACTGTCAGCCTCTGTGGAGAAAACAGTCATCGTTCCCCATTCACTTGCAAAGGTTTGAACGCTCACGCACAGGCCACGTCATTCTTAAACCATATTTTGGATGGCAGGCTGTAAGTCAACACAAAGGTATCATTTATATTTTTCCTAGTTTGCCATTTATAAAAACATTCATACATCAAATTGCTTACATGGTATCCTCCAGAGAAGTTCAACAGCACTGTCCTTTGCTGCTGGGCATGTCAGAGTTTAATGGGGGTATGTACTCACTAGCAAAATGGCTACCTACCAAACAACATTAATAAACCTTCAGATTTTCAATCAAACATCACACCTTTCTAGCAAAAAGCACACTTCAAAGCCTTAGCTGCCAGTTAAAAGTCTTACACATTACAAAATCTACAACAAGCTTTGCAACGTGGTAATACAGTTTGTTTGTTTTCTTCTCCCTGTGATCCGCTCTTCATAAATTGCCTGGCATTCTAGAGAGACAATCGCAGTAGCAATAGCACATATTTTTGCCCACTGGCACAAAGCAACAACGGAAACACATTTTGTTTTGTTCTTGTTCTGAAAGAAATTCATTCCTCTACCATGAATTCACAGCTGAATTCACACCATCAAATAGCAGGAAATGGCATGGTTCCACGAAACTGGATAAAAGGTGGACCAACTTTGTTACAAGGTTCCTGATACAAAGTTTGCCAAGACACAAGGAAGAGGTGGACAATCCTCTGATTCAGGTCTAACATACATGTTTGTGTATCTTTTGGAGCAGTTTGGATGTGCTCCAGTAATATAGCACCAGTTTAATGTATTAAACATGAATAGGCCAGTTTGTATATTATGTGTTAATAACAGGAAAAAGCATGGGAAATCTTTGCACACAAAGCAAACCTAAGTAAGTAATAATAAAATAGATAGCAGCTTGGAACATGTTTGGTGAGTTATTTAAAAAAATATACAATATTACTTGCTATTTCTATATCAATAACCTATCAGCCGCACCAATAACCATGTACCGTACAGCCTTAGGGCCGTGATTTCCAAGCATAATCCTCCCATAGGATCAAAACCACCCACCTTCCTATTCGTCTTAAATTGTATTTTAGTATATGATCCGTTTTTAATCTAGATTTGTACAGACAGCAGCACAATAATTTTCAAAAATGAAAAATTTTTCAAAATATGACTAGAACAAAACACTTACAATAACACTTTCATTTTTTCCAGTGTATCAAAAAGTATTCTTGCCCTGTGCCTTTATAATGTTTGTCCCAATGTATTCATTGACCAAAGCATCAATCATCAGGGTTAAAAATAGGTCTTTAAGCACATAAGTCTTTATCAACTGCACTGTCACTTTTCAGCACTTCTCTGTAGGAGAACACCTATCTACACACTTCTCTATCCATCACAAAATACTTCTTTTTCCTTTGTTGGTGTGCTCCCCCTCCCCGGGCGTCCCTAGGCCTTTATCTCCTGCAACCCTGCCCAAGAGATAACCACCCATGGTGGTCACAATGGGTGCATCTAGTTGTGACGGTTGCATATGGCTAAACATGGTTTCCGGGAGACAGATAACAACACAGCAGCCAAGGGCTAACTTAAGCAATGCATCCACCTAACCACAATACTGGTACTGTGGTCAGTATACAAATAGGTCAACCATTTTAACCCCGTAAATAATAAACAGCCCAAGAGCACTTTGAGGAATCCTGCACGGCAGTGTGCTGCATGCCAGAATCTACCCTTGAGTAGGGACATATCTCAAGGTTACTTCTTGAGATTCAGAGATTTCTTGCCATAACAGATCCTCGGTAAGTGACTAATAGCATGCTAAACTTTTAAATCCTAGCTAAGTGATATAAAGGATTGATTGCACGTATCCTTTAGACATCATCCTTTAGACATAAACCATTGACCAAGACTGGGACCAGGATTGGATCCAGCCGCACCTAGAGTCCTCTCTGAGAAGGACTTTAGGAAGCAAGGGGTTCCTTTCTGAACCTCGACTCAACGGGAGGGCCACCCTGACAGTTTTGTCTGACCCTGTCGTCTATCCAGTAAATAATAAAATGTACCTTGCCATTGAATCTTGTTAAAACACTGTCACATTTACTATCAAACTTTTTTAAATCCCTGTTTTATATCAATAAATTTATCGCTGCTTCTTTCAACAGGTGAAGTGTATTGCTCCATCCGTGACATTTCCTCATCCGTCCTTTTCTCTCCACAAAATTCTAAGGCATCCAAAAAAACCACATAGGGCACCTTACTCTTTTGAAATAGATCATGTTGTATTTTACGAATACTTTCTTTGCATAATACTACATCAAAATAACTTTCACCATGGAAATACTGGCCACAAGTGTATGATGAAAGTGTATTTAACACCCTTAGGATGAAAAAGCTAAGCTGTCTAGGCAATGCTAGTTGGTCACGTTCCGTTTCCCAGTGGAGAGAGAAAGGTATCTCCAGGGGTAATTCTGTGTGTAAAAGATGTTGGATAGAACCCGCAGCAGTGCCTTTCTTTTTTTACAATCATAGAATGGTTTGGGTTGGAAGAGACCTTAAGATCATATAGTTCCAACCCTCCTGCCATGGGCAGGGACACCTCCCACTAGACCAGGTTGCTCAAAGCCAAATCCAACCTGGCCTTTAACACTTGCAGGGATGGGGCCTCTGCAACTTCTCTGGGCAACCTGTTCCAATGTCTCACCACCCTCACAGTAAAGAATTTCTTCCTGTATCTAATCTAAATATACCCTCTTTCAGTTTAAAATCGTTCCCCCTTATCCTATTGCTACTCTCCCTTTCCGTCTTCCTGTAGGCCCCTTTAAGTACTGGAAGGCCACAATATGGTCTCCCAGAGCCTTCTCTTCGAACTTCTCTAGAGCAAGACTGGGCAGCTTGCTTAGGCTATCTCTTAGACAGGAAGTTTTAGATATCCAAAGTATATTCCTACCTTTCATGACTCTACCTTCTTCATGTCTTCATTCTATGTTCAAGATCCAGTTCTATCCCCATTAGCCTAAATTATCCCAGAACTATCATTTAGTGATAGCAAGACTGGTGATTTTTCGTAATCCACCCTCCTCTCCCAAAGTGCCAATGAAGTATATTTGAAAGATAAACTGCTCAGTTAAATCATCTCTAATGGATATAAATATGTTTAACATTTTCTGTTTCCTGCTGAAGTAGAATATTTATTTAAATGAACTAGGAAATATTAATGTAAATATGCTGAATATTCATTGAAATATGAAATACTAAAATAACATTCTGACTTCATTTTTTACAGTGTTAGTGTAAAAGACACTTAGAAATAAAATTTGATAGTGTCCAAATCACTAGCAAAATTTACTAGACGTTTCATAGTAAAACCATTCATCAGTGTCTGTGTCCCTAAATTATTACTTTCCACACTTGCTCAAATAAAGAGTGGAATTGAATGGACAATATTTCTCTGCCACTTTTACACTTACTAGGAGTTAAGGCTGGTGCAGTGTCTCAGAATGATAAAGCCCTCTATTACTTCACTACCTAGATGAAAGTTTTCAAAGAACCTTTTACCCTCTTCAGAAAAGATGAATCTTTTAGCTGAATGTGCATCCTTTGGCATCCCTTAAGAGTTTCCTTCTTTTCCAGTACTTCTGGTTATTAACTTCTGAATGTTGTCCATCAAGTCTGGCATTGTGGCCCCTACGGCATTCATCGCTTATTAGAAGTGCTCCTGGGTTTTGTTCAAAAAGGCACTGAAAACATGTGTGCTTCTGAACATTTCTGTGCTATTGATATTTGTAAGGACATCACTATTTTTTTAATAAATAATTGATGCTTAGGCTGCAATTGACCAATTTTAATTTTAGGGCATGTTCATATTAAAGATTCTTTGAGGTGCTTCTTGCTACTTAAAAGGTGAAAGCAGACACAGTTTGTCATGCAGAAATATATCTTATACTCCAAAAAGTCCACTGGAAAGGAAACCATAAACCCTGGTTTAAAATTAGTCTGAAATCTCTGATACATCACTGCAGCATAATATACAGGTTTATGAGATCCCAAGATATAGCTATAAAGAATGATGAGTCTGGCAAAAAAAAAAAAACCAAACAAACATATATAACTCGTTTTCTTTCCCGCTCTGAACATCCGTAAATAGGTAAAGGACACCTAAATCTATTGTTTCTGTAAATCATTGTATATGCAGTGATATACACAGACATCTTTTTTCTCTCCCCCCCTCCCCCAAACCAGAATTGAATCTTAGACTACCTGAGAGAGCAGGAAATCAAAACAGTATTTATTTTATCACATATTTATAACATACAAGTAAGCTGAGAGCACAGCACAGGTAAAGCCTGTGAAAGAATTAATCACACACTGTTAGCAAGCAGTCTCAGCCCTACAGTAAAACACTTCAAATATTAGGAAAGTTTAACAGGAAGGCAGGAATCAATAAGTTTCCTGAGAGACTAGAAGACACTTACAGGGATGAGCTGTTCCTCCATGGATTCCCACTGTTATTCTCTCTATATTCCCATTTTTGTTCCCCTCATCTCTCTCACTAGAGGATTATCTAGATCATTCTCATTCCTCTATGGACCTTGTACCCGCATGTGAAACAGGAAGACATGGTTCTTACTGCTGCACCAAGGAATACCTCAATTCAAGCTTCATTACTAGCTCAAATCTTAAGCCAGATTTATCAGCACATTAGCCAAGGTTAATGAGCTTACATTTTAATAACACTGGACCCAGTCACGGTTTGAGTGTCAGTGCAAAAGGCATGCAAAGACCAAAGAGGAAGCTTGACTGTAAATGAAATGTCAGTAGTTCCTGAATTGTCTGCTTCTCTCAGCTTTCTGGACAGGGTATGTTTCTTACCCACAAGATTTATTTATTTTAAAAGTAAAAATAAATTTAAAAAAAAAAAGTAGCAATACTGACTCTTATTTATGGGAGAACATAAATCATTCTGTTGTCGACATTTCACATAGTAAGAAGAAAACACTGAACTAGTCAATGTGTATCAAAAACCTTCCTGTCTCTGGTGCTCAATTGTCATTGTTATTATGAAGTCAGGGCAAGTGCCTGAAATGGACTTTTTAACAGAAAATGCTTTACTGGAAATTTACTTTTCCACTAGCTGCCACAAAGAATCAGATGATGGTTCTGAGTGCTCACAAGACAACTACAACACGGCTGTTTAAAAAGGACATTTTCAACCATGGAGCAATCAAAAAAGTGTGTCATTTTAGGGCAACGTGTACCTGAGCAAGCTTTTCTGAGGTTATCTTGTGAAGACCTGTGGCATCTGCAAGGATTACATTGGTGCCTGACTGCACTTAGTTTTCAGCATTTTTCACAAGGACCTTCATTTCTCTGTGAAACCGTTTTCTATTAAATTGAATGGTATGTTTCTGGCAGTAAGTGAAAGCTTCCATTTTAACCCATCTAACAGTCATCTTAGTGACAGCAAAATAAAATACCGAAAGTCCATATGGTTACATAATTCATTTTGGTGTGGTTTTTTTTTCATGACAATCATGGATATTTTTCAGAAGTTTTTATATGAATGGAACGTATGTGTCAGATTCTAAATTGGCTGGGTTTATGATTATAGCATATAATATAATCATAGGGCAGAACTAACTTCCTTTCTCTCCAATTCAAACTTAAATGCAGCAGAGGTGAATCTAAACATTCTTGCCTCTTTTAGAATTATTGATTTTGGTACCACGATAAAACAGCCACATGCAGCAACCAGGATCACAAAGATAAACAGTTGGGCTTAATGTGACAGCCACTTCTTGCTCTCAGCTGTCTTGCTTCAAGTGGTTGGTTGCCATTTGGACAAACCACTGTGAAAGACACTTTTGGGGTTCAGTATTGTAGTACTCAGTTTGACTGCTGCTGGTGCCTGAAGTGTGAACCTCCCACCAGACACACCGTTCAACAGAGAGGTTAATCCTGTGACATTTTAGGTACAATAGGAGGGCAGCAAGAGGGTGGAGGGGAAGAGGTCAGTCAGGAAGGCAAGGGAGAAGTAGCATGGTGGAAAGACACATAGGAGAAGAGAAAAGAAGTTAACTTTGTAAGAACTTGAAAAGATTGAACAGCAAACACTTTATTCACATGAAAGCACCGAATTCAGTTCTCTTTTAGTTCCACCCACTCTGCTGTAATATTCTCTTTATGACAATAAAATGACTGTCACACCTCCGTGCCAAGACTTGCATAAGTCTAAAGGAGGGAAGCCACATTTTAACAAAGATAAAATTTGTCAGAGCCAGCGTATCCTTGGGCAGATCCTAATACAGCATTTTTAAACCCCTGAAAGAGACAATCTCAACCCAATAAACATCCTCCCTGTTTTGATCCAAACCGACCAACCAAGAAAATAAAACCCTCAATTGCCAGCTGAAGACTCCAAACAAGAAATATAAGTGCATTGTGGTTATGACTAGCTAGAATATAAAGAGCAAAATAAAAAAGATATTAAACAATTCTGAAAGTTAATCAGCTCCTCATAACCATTTACACATTTATTATTACACTCCATTACATTAACAGAGCTGCATTAACGTTGACTCTTTCAGAGTTATCAAAGTACATGAAATACTCAAAATAAAAAATTTTCTGAGAAATCGTATAATGCCATTGTTTACTTCAGGTATCTATTTCAGAGTAAGGAATCGTGATAGCGCTCTCTCTAAAAAGAAAAGCTCTACAAATATAGACCCTCAAAATTCAAACATACTAAGTTATGCCAAATGTTCCTGACAATTAAAAAAAAAGCCGGGGTTGGGGGTGGGGGACATCAGGAGGGGGAAGTATATTCCAGCATGCACTGCTAAACTACATAACATTTCCTTACAAGAAACAGATCACTCCTTGCAAGTCTGCTAAAAAATACTACTATTCTGACATTCTGGATTCTGGTTCATTTTGGAATGAAACTAGATAAGTATGCTTAAGGTATTTGCCTTGAAATTGGAGTTCATTAAGTGTACTGCACTGACAACTGTCAGAAAAACAGGCCTTCATCTGAAAAAGCGAATCTTTAGAGAAATATTTCATCCCTGATATTGGAAATTATAAGCTGAGAGTACTGGGGTTTACTTCTCAGTATGTGAAGGAGCTCCTCCTGCTCATTCAGTCTAACCATGAAGGCTGTGATCTGAGTGCTAAGCAGTGCCAAATGCAGTCTTTTCTTCCTGAAGGACTTCCATTGAATGAAACTACAAAATCCTTTCACATAATTTCCTTAAAAGTATTTATTAACCTTGTGGCAAGAGGTACTAGTATCCAAGAGGTAAGTGGTTACATACACCAATATCAAGCTGTGTAAATTCAATCCCCAGTGCTTAGTTATAAAACCTTTTCTTACATACAGGATGAACAAACTATTCTTTGAGATTACTATTGACACATGATTTAAAAAGGAAGCGTGATAGATCACTCTACCATAATTACAGAGACACCTGACTTTAATCAATAGCAGGCAAATTTTATCCAGACTAATGCTGAAGTTGCTATTCAATCATAAGAGCTGTCATTTCACTTGAAAATGACTATGGATTCCATGATAAATGAAACATCATGGGGAAGAGCCATTAAACTTGACAAATCCAAGAGGAGTGCCAAGAAAACAACACAAATCAATATTTGATATTTATCAGTTTGACAAAAAGCATTTGATAGAGTGTGCAGAAGAGGCTCACAAACACTCATGGCTTGATATGTTCTGTTCTTAAAAACATAGTCATATATACCTCATCTTCACAGTGCCATGTGTGAAAAGATAATCTTTGAGAGGCAAATCTAACTGACATGGCCTACCCTCAGCAATGTCAGGTATGTCTATGCTGTTGCCCTATGTTTAATATCTTTTCAGTTTTGGAAAATAGCAGAGAGACCAGATCTCAGTGCATCTGCTGTCTATGATTCAGATGGCAGACTATATGAACTTTGCAAAGGGCAAGTCAAAGCCAAACACTACAGCATCTATTAACAATGTTTTGCTGATGACTGTGGAGTACAAATAGCCTATGCGTTGACAGAGTGTCCTTAATCATTCCCCTGAAAGTGCAAAGCACTGAGCAATTTATGGGCCAAATCGTGACTGGCTTGTAAGTAGCATGGGGGCACAAAAGCCCCGAAGGCTAAATAAACCAGCTTTGCTTTCAGTTTTGTGATCCTGAATATAGTCAGGAGCCATAAGCAATGTTCTAGGTATAAAAGTGAGAGTTGATTAGAAGCCAAATATTTTATACAAATAACCTTCTCCTGCATCCATTTCCCCTTTCTCCTCCTACTGGTGTCCCAAGTTACAGTAAAACCTTGGGTGGCTGATTTAAACAGAGAAAAGTGGATATAGAGATCCTCTTCTACGTGAACATAAAAGGAGAGAAGTTTGGCCTGGTGATTTGATGAACAACTCCAACCCTCATAACCACTGAGACATCTCATGCGTTGGGATGCTAGAAGCTCCAGCATAATACAGTCCTCTGCATACGGTGAGTTGTCATGACTCAGCTCCTGTGGTCAGCGGTCTATTTCTGCAGAGTGACAGAAATGTAAAGGACAGTCACCGCTGTTGCTATCATCAGTTTTTCTTCTTCCTCTTCAGGATGTAGGATGACCTACACCACTTCATACTTAATATGACAATATGTTGCAGTTGGATTAGAAGGGACTAATAAAGGTGTGTGCACATGTTATATATGCACGTCATGCTTTGATATAAATAGCCTGATGGTCTGATGAAATTTCATGTACTTCGGCCAGGAGCTAGAGTATTTCAGCACTTAAGTTTGGTAGCTGAACAGCCGTGCTCAGCCCAGTGCTGCCACAACCACAGCACAGCACTTGGGTTATCTTGTTTAAAAACAAGATTACTTAGCCCTCCCTTTGACTGCTGTATATTCTCACCAATAGTTTGTACATTTGTTATACAAAATATGTTTATCAGATCACTTACCAACACTGTAGTATCAGTGACTACTAAAAATGATTCCCTACCCTTACAGTAAATGTAACAGAACTATAGTGTACAAGGTACATTTCAAATGACTAGAAAAGTCTAATTTCTAATGAACTAGACACAGTTAGACAATAGCCAGGTCACTCAAACATCAGAAAAACTATTTCTCAATTATGACCTTTATTTTCAGCTTAAAGTCAGGTAAGTGGCCTTTTTAAAACACTTTTGAAAACTCTTCCAATCCCCAATACCATAGCTTTGGTGCAGAGAAAGAATTGCTCATCGCAATGTTAAGAGAAAAACAGCAATGCCCCATAAAAGCTGCCTGAACTTCTCAGCATTAGATTTGTGCAAAGATGTTACCACTAAAATCTCAGAATCACTTTAAATAAATACTTATATACACTTGATTTTTCATAAAATTACATGAAGTATTTCAATGGCTGATAAATAAATATGTGTACTTACTTTGAAGAACTAACAAATAAGACGGAATAGTTTCCATTATACAGTAAGTGACCCCGAGACTGGAATGTAAGCCCAAACGGGAGATAATCATCACAATACAGACAGCATGAGAAACAGGGCTTTTTGATATAGATACAAATAGACTGAATGAAAAAAGTACTAGGAAATTGCAAGCAAGGTCAGGTGGGGTATCCGTGAAAGTTGTGCCATTGATTTCTTTGCATTCAGAATTTTCCCCAGAAAATTCAGGGACAAAGAACATTTTCTCAGAATAAATGCATATGCAAAACGTGAATGAAAACAAAACAAAAAAAGCAGGGGAAGATCACAAAAAAAGTGGTTTGTTAACAGCTTGGAATTAGGGCATTGGTTATAGCAGTTGCAGGTAGTGTTATTGACAGTTTTTCCTATTTCCACAAATCTCTGATTTTCAGCTTTCTAGCAGAGGCAACGTCTGAGTGAAAGTTTACCATTTATCTGAGCTTCCTACCTTGCCTGATCTATTAAACTTTGATCTAATAAACAAAAAGGCAAAATATGAGGAAAAAACGCCATGCATTTAACTGTGTGTGGATTTGTCAGACCCAGAAAGGGGACTATCCGGTTCTGGGTGGGTTTCTCCCCCCAGTAGTGCATCTTAGACCTCTGTCAGTACAAAACTGTGTTAGACCAGTGAGGCACTCCTAGACTAAATTTGGAAAACACTAAACATTGTCATCTGAAAATGATAAAAATATTTAGAGGTAGGAAGGATTGCATGGAGTGGTGAGAGAAGAGAAGGAAATGTCTGTTCCAGAAAAACGAAAAAGCCTAAAGCTTATAAAAACCTCATTCTGCAACAGGTCAAAAGTTCTTTTTCAACCTAAATCCCAATTGATTTCAATCCAAGCCTATGTTTTTTCTTTCATTATTTTCATATCTGTCATTTCAAATGTCAGAAATTTTTATTCTAAAAAAAGATTACTGGAAGTATTTTCTCAGTTCAAAGCAAAAATGTGAAACGTTCAAAACTTGTTCTAAAACCAAAGCATTTCTCCAAACCAGCTCCTTCTGTAATAAGTTTTACTCCTGATGAGTCACCAGTGTCTAAGACAGTTGCATGGCAAAATGTCTTGCCAGCTCCAGTTGGTCACAAAGGTTACTTCCTAGGAAACCAGTGGACTGACTGACTAAAGACTAGAGAAATTCTTCTGCCCCTTGTGCCTTTGAAAAAAACACTCCTCAGGATAAATATATGTGGTCAAAGTGCAGTAAAAATTCAATTTTCTCCTTACTTTAATCTACATGCAGTCAAAAACTGATCTGAATGAGAAGAGCCTCTTACCTCTTAAGTAAGCTGTACACACTTTATCTGTCCTACAGTGCCACAAATGGGGCAAAAAATAAGGTTTTCTTCCATTTATCAAACATATTGATGCCAAATGTGCAAGCAAGAAGTACGTTTCACAGCCTTAGTTGTGTCTTTTCAAACTTGAAATGTCTTAAATGGAACTGATTTTCTGGAAATCATGCTTTTTAAAACATAAAACATCAGAAAAGCAAAATTACTAGATGCTTAGAAGAAATGCTGGGTGCTACACTGGAAACAGTTGAATTCCTAAAGTATCTGAAGCCTAAAGAGAAAAGCCACAGACAGACATCAGATTAACAACCAAAACCAATTTAGATAGCAGTTAACAATGCTGCTTCCTTCCTTTCTTCAGTGTCAATCCGCCACAGAACCATTACTTTCAGTTTCATGAGGCTATGAAAGCCTTTTCAGAATTGAGCTTGGAGAATAAAGAGGAAGATAAAACTAAAACTACATCACTTAACCTGCTAGATAAATTAAAAAGCAACATTGTCAGATGTTTTCATTTTTATAATGGATTCAAAGAGGACAAAAATAAAATTACACGTTTGGAAATAACTGAAAAAGGAAAACCATTTGAATGGAATCAAAGTTATTTCAGTTTCAACATTGAGAATGTTAGTTCTCAATAGAATATTTTGCTCACAAGTCTTGGGTTGTCTCATGGGAAATTGCAAGACCTTCACCCTTGAAATTCATTGGCCTTGAGATGGGCGATATTGACCAAAACCTACCTGCTCCTGCATTAGGAACTTTTCACTCCCTCTCTCCTTTTACAGTAAACCTTAAATGTCCTATCTGTATTAAAAGAAAGAAGCATCTTCAGTTTACCAATATATTTATGACAGCCTGTTAGGCTTCACATTGTGTTTCACTAGCTGTACGGTCATCTTACAACTTGCACTGTCATCTCAAACCCAGGCCCAGTTCAGCAAGATCTCTGAAGCACAACACTATTTCTGGAAACTGAACGTAAGCACGTGCTGCTTTGCTGAGCTTAAAACCTGCAAATGGGTCCAAAGCACAAGTAGAAGTAAAAATAGAGGGTTTGGCTGTCCACCAGCCCAAAGATTCATAGTTTCACTGAGACACAGCACGTAACCTATTTCAAAATGGTCAATATTTCTGAAAAAAAAACCACTGACAGTATTAATCTCTAGTCATTGTTGCTTAGCAAACAATTAACTGAATGTCTAAAGGAAGAAATTTTTTCTCCTGACTGTCTCTTTTTAGCTTCTCCTCTGTTTTTCACTTTTTTCCTTTACCCATTGTAAATTGGAGAAAGTCATGAAAGAAGAAAATAACACATTAAATGAACAGTGAATCTTCAAGAACATAAGCAAGCTTTTTGTACAAGTTAAAGATACCCAACCAATTTTTAACAGGAAATACATAACAAAGACGTCACTTAAAACGAAACTGATTTTACATAATGTTTTGCAAGATTATGCATTTTGTATTTTTGCTGCACAGTTGGAAGATATTATGTTCTTGAATATTGCTGAGCAAACACTTCATTGACTGAACAGTCAACAGAAGATCATGGTCAGAGTTCAACCAGACATAGTGACAACAGCCGTACCAACAACCCTACCATTTTCTCCAAAACCATGTCACAGGAAGCTCAACTGCCTTGTTTTTTATCAATAGCACGAGGTTCCTATAGAGCAAGGTATTTTATCTGTCATTCTTGTAATTTAACACAGAATATTTGCAAATCATGGCAATAGTCACCTTCTGCAGAATTGTCTGTAACCAAAAGAGTTAATCTGTGGTGAGAACTTTACTTCGAAGTCTTCATCTGGAAAAAGCACATCAAACTCTATGCAAACTTACGAACACTGGAAATGAGATGAGGGATAGATTTGTTATTCGGGACTCAGACTAAATATTTTGGGGTTGAAAATTATACAGATCTTCAGATCATAGATTAGTGGTTGACTTCTGTCTCATCAGCATGTTTCTCTTTGGAACTTCTTTCTCATGGTTTCCTCAGACAGCCAGGCCAGAATGTTCTTTTACTAAAAATGATATATTACATGTCACTCTAAATATCCTAGTAAGAGCTTCTGTTGGAAGAATTTCCAGCAATATCTGCAGTTCTTCCATCTTCTCAAAGTCATTAATTGCTCATGACTTTCCAGTTCTCAAAGTTCCCTAGAAAGTGTAATATCAGCACATCTTGACCATGAACTTGAACTGCATTGCAAGATAAGAAGGTAGATGGTTGTTTATCATTCTTTAAGTAACCTCAGAGTGTGAATTAGGCATTGAATTTCACATATTTGCTACCTCTGCTGCTATCCTGGCATACAAAAAAAAAAAAAAAATTAGTATTAAAAAAAATAAATTAAACCCACAGAGTAAAACAGAACAGCATTCCAGCTTACAACCATTGGTTCAATGTTGGTTTACTGCCAGTAAAAAGAGAATGTTTTAAATAGACTTGGCAATTAACTTTTCAAATATTTGAGGGAGATAGGTCAAACAGAGGAACTCCAGCTTTCAGGCAGAAGAAACCTACCATAAACAACATTCTGTTGGGCAGAACAATATTCCAGTAAAGTTCATGGCCTGTAGTACAAGTTTCTGTTGGTTCATTCTTTCATCCAAAAAGTGTTTATCTGTATTAGACAAAGGAATAATTGATATCAAATAAACTAAGCAGTAAATTTCCTAGCTTATATATTAAAAACTTAAATCTGAAGGTTCTAATGCTCAATAGGCCAACTTGAAAACAGCCATTTCGCTTGGGGAGACCTATTTGAAAATTCCCAAGAGTCTGGGGTGGGCTTTACTCTCCTAGACTACTTTTATCATCTCCCTTTCCTGTGCAATTACCTCTTAGAAAAAGTGCTGAGAATTCTATGGTGGCTGAAAATGACGTGTTAAAAAAAAATAAAATTTTTCTGTGACGGGAAGAGAAAGTGTTTCTATAGTAAAACTCTATTAAAAATGTTTCTTTCTGACAGTACCAGGGACAGATTCAGATTTTAATGAAGGAAATTCTTTCTCTGTACTATTATACCTTATTACTTAAATCCATACATAAATCAAAAAAGTCAATACCTCTGAAATTTTCAGTTCTTCCTTCTATCAAGTTTTTGCTAGGATGAACCTTGTTTAAGAGCTTAAAAAAAACATTTAGAGAAAGTGTCTATTAAAGTTTCTTAAACCTTGATACTTCATAACTGTAAATCTCTTCACATCAAATGTTCCTTCCAGATGGATAATGTTCTGCCTGTGAGTACAAGCCTCTGCACTATTTTAACACTTGTGACAGAAGGTTTAAAAATTATTGCACTCTTCATAACTGCAAAAGTCATATTTTAATGAGACAATTCTGCTTGCATGTCTCCCTCACAACATTTATTTAAGTCAAAGAAACAGGAAGAGAAAGATCTTACAAAAAAACACCACCCATGTTAATGACATAAGTCAGTCAGTTAATGTTGAGGTGCTTTGGGTAACAAAATGCTTTATTTTCACTATTAAAACCACTGAAGTTTTCACACTGAAACACTTGGTATATTTGGCATGAA
>VUYV01000055.1:494735-593745 GCA_008711295.1 Anarhynchus alexandrinus
AAAAAAAAAAAAAAAGAAAAAAAAAGCTACATTTACAACACCTAAGGGGACTTCATAATAAAAACACATTCACAAAGTGTACTTCCTGTATAGAGCAACAATTTTCTGATAACCCCTTTTTACAAAAGGCTCTTGAGCACAAGCAATGCAGGATATAAAATGCGTCTCACAGCATTTTCTAAAGTTAGAGATATTTCTAAACTAAGCACTTATTCTCAGAGTGGCTTTGTCCCAAAAATCATCACTTCATATTATTAGTCTTTATCACAAAACTGAACCAAATTCAGGATATGTGATGCTAACAATAGAGAGAGTCCAAACATTTCATCACAAGGCTGTGTTTACAGAAGGCTAACAAGCATGATTCAGAGGGCAAAATAATGAATAGTGTGAAAGCTTTCACATATAAAGGATTCTGATGAGTAAGTGCTTATTGCTTCTTTAAGGTCTGAAAACATCTGTGTAGCAAATTTGAAATAAATTTGGCAGTTGGCAGACTTACAGCTTTAACTTTTTAATTTTATTTTTAATATTTTTTATTTAATTTAAATTTAATTTACTTTAAATTTAACTCTCTATCTTTTTAGTAACAATCCATTTAGTGGTGAAACCAACAACTGCATGTGGCCAGAAATAAAGTGGAATCAGGTTTTGAAAGGAACAAGCATATTAGCATCACAGTTTGTAAGTATTTAAAGCGCAAACTTTACAAAGACATTAAAGCAATTTGTACAGCATCTATATGACTTCCTCTCTGAAGCCTACTCAGAAATGTTCTAGTTTCACACTGAAATGTCTCTAAGTCCATTTTTGAACTGTTAAGAAATACTGAGCCAGTACAAAACATCAGTGTCTTGGCACACCATTTACTACCACACAGATAGATAGATATATAGGTATAGATATTTAAAAGTAATAATTAAAGATGTGAATAAAAGCATCTCCTGATCACATTGTATTCACATGCTAGTCAATGGTAGAGCCGCATTTACATTAACGAAGTATTTCCAGAATTCTTTGGCTACTTTCTCTGACCTGAAACTAACTCAAACTCTTACCTTTGCATCTAAAGTATTTCCGGAGGCCTGCTGGCTGTCTCTGATCTACTCGAGCTTTACAAATATCGGTAGTTTTTTTCTCCTTATCTACCCAAGCAAAGCAGAACTGAAAAATGCAAACACTAGCCTCTTCCATAACATTTCTTCACAGATGGTGCTACCGTGTCTCTGGGGACCAGCAGCATGCTCATTCTCATTACTCTGGCATGCATATTCCCTGTGGTTGACCAAGGAAACTGGAAACTTTCCAGCTAGCCTCCCACAGTGGAAGCTGGATATAGAGTGGACAAGTCAGCAGTGCCCAGGATTGCAAAAGAAAGGTAACATCCACACCTTTTAAAGGGGGAAGAGGGAAGGGAATAGTGCATTTTATGGGAATTACACCCAGACGTCTTCAGAGCAATTGGCTTAAAATGATTAGGAAAGCTAATGGAGTAGAATATGTATAGGGATTTCATCATGCTTATCGGCGGAGACAGTATTGTTGCTTTGGGATTAAATCCTAATAATGCGTAAATACACAGGGCACATTAACCAGGTATCTAATTATCACTAGCTAGAGAAGGCTGCCTTTTGCAGAGTGACAAACATTCAAAAGCTGAATAGATGCTGAAGCCATGTAGACATAGCATCTGTTTAACCTAAGTAACACAACACTAAAAGCAGGTGTGACAAGGTGAGAAGAATCCATCCTGTAAGGGCTAGACCTATCTTGAGGAAGTTATTGGACAATGTCCAAGGACAGCAAGTTCACAGCTTCACACTTATTTTCCTCACAGTACAAAACCAAGCATAACAATAATTCATTAGACAGAGAGTTTCAAAGCAGAATGATTAAAGGGGAGAGACAGCAGCCCCTGCCTGAGCTGATAGGTTTGACTATGTGAGCCAGCAAAAGGGCTGGCAGGAAGAGCCAGAGAGGATGGAAGCTATTTGGCAAAATTCAGGTAGCAGCCTTCTAAGAAAACATGAAAAGTAGACAAGAGTCTTCTATCACTTGTTTGCAGCAAACGCCGGTAAGATACCTTCCCCATCATTAGCACTCATATATTTTCTATAAGCCAAATTTCATAAGCGAATTTATCAGGCTGGTAGATCCACCTAATCAGCTCTGAAACCACCTATTGATCCCAGGTTTTCAAGGGAAACACTTTTAGCGTTCTCTGACATATGACTGAACATAGCCAAGGAAATCCTGACAAGAAAATATAGAGCCTGTTACCTACCAGAAACTATCTGGGAAGAAAGTCAAACATTAACAGAGATTTTTTTAAAAGGAATAAAAATGTGTTCAACCTAATTATGCCCCTGTGCCAAGACCCGCAAAAAGAGCATTTTTCAAATAGAAACAGATATTGGCTAATACTGGCCACTGGCTTTTACTAGACAAGTTGGTTGTCTCTTCCTCCTTCCAAAGGAAGTAAAGCATATTGATCACATTATTGATTAGGTGATCTTTATAATCTCTTATAGACTTAAAGTCTACACAGTTACAGAAAATTTAAAAACACTAACATGAATGTAGCAAGAATGTAGACAGAATGGAAGAGACAATCCTCAAAAAACTTAGTGTTTAATTTGTAAATCTTTGTTACTCAAATATTATTTAGTGTAATGCCCTATGAGCATATAAATTAATCTTTAATTCTTTCCTAGCTTTACGGCCATCCAAAAGAAGTAGCTAATTTATGAACTGACTCAGGAAACAGAGCACAGAGTGGGACACTAAATATTACATATTTTTGTTTGTCTGCTCTATCTTGTTCTTTCATGATGTTGGAAAAAGGAGATACATGAGCTTGGACTTCAAGAGGAATAAATGTATTTTTTTGCAAGTAATTCCAGAAACCAAGAAAAGTTTGAGATTATCTAGCAGATTAGTGAAGATGTTGAGAAACTTCTGGGACTGCTTTACAAAGCGTACTGACTACTATTAAGCTGAATTAAAGAATCAGAAGTGTTTCTTTTCTTAAATGTTTTTCTAAACAGGCTTCCTTGCATTTGAATTTAGGGTCATTCAGGATCTAGCCAGTTCTCCTGTTGACAAGCATTTTACATCATTAGGACTGTGTCTTTAAACTCTCCTGTCAAAAAAAAAAAAAAAGAAAAGAAAAAACCCCAGGGATTACCAAGGCAGACATGATATATGTCATAATTGGACGTGGTTACATTAAAGGAAAAGATGCCAAAACCATGCAGCAGCACATTCACTGCAGCTTAGTAGTATTTACACTTTTCTATCAAAGTTGGGTAGACTATGTATAATTTTGCTTAATAAGGAGGACCCTATTCAACCCTAAGCACACTCAGACCCTACACACCCAGACAGGTTTGGGGGGGGTTGTTGCAGCTCTGTTTGGAAGCTGTAAAAGAATTATGTGATGCAAACCGCAGCTGTGGGTTGCCACTCAGTATTCAGGGATGCTTGTGTATTTCAGGGGAGAGAACAAAAAACCCCACACCAAAGTAACAGAACAAGAGAAAATCTTTTAGTTGGGACACGTTAAGTCAGTGCACATCCCAGATGAGAAGCAGAAAGGTGTTACTGTTTCAGCTGCAACAGAACATGGAAGGAAATGCAAAGGAGTAAGAGGAGTTTGCGGAGTCTAAGACAGCAGGAAGCCTGTGGCCAAGTCTGCTGTTATGGTTTTAAGGTTCACAAACATGGATCTCATTCAGAGATGCCTTCTTAATTTGTATGCATTACAATTCTGTGGTTTTAACTAGGCTTATTCCCAGATTAATACAGTACACAATAAACATTGCAAAAAAGTCAGTTACCCACCTTTTCACTTAATATAGCTTCTCTTTGTTCCCTCCTCCCTACTCAGTAATAGTAACAAAATCCGCAAATAAGGGCAAAGGAATCATTTCAGAGAATGAAAATAACGTCACTAACATTTTTTTAGGAATAACTATTACTCTGAACATTTCAACTCATCTTTCTCAGATGTTTAATGTTAAAACTACAGTTTAAGTAATATTGAATCGGATGTTAGAAAGCCATGCCAATCTGCAAAAGAAAATTAAAAAATAAATCTAAAGCAACTTTAGAGGCTTTGGATTCTCAGATTAGAAATAAGCCCTGATATATATGGAGGAAAACCAGAAGGATTATTTCTCAATAAAAATCAATCTCTGGAAAAAAAACAACAACAAAACAAACAAACTTATGGCCATATTTTCTACATCTTCTGAATATCTAACCTTTTCCTATAAGAATCAATCAGAAACACAAGGAAACTCTTTTCAAGAATATTTTAAAAAGAAAACAAAGAAACAAACTAAACATAAGAGCATAGTCATTAAGACTCAAATCCTTACATTTACATAGAAAGATTTCTAAAAAGAGTTAGATAGAAGATTAAATAAGAGATTTAAATAGTGGGTAGGTTATGTACCCACATTATGATTTGTGAAATCCATTCTTATAGTCTTCTTAGGATCAAGGGCAGATCACTTCATTAAAAACAACAAACCAAACCAACCAAAGAGAAAACCTCTAGCAAACTGCAAGTAGGAGTAATATTGTTTCCTACATGTTATGTTCATTTTCCTGTACTTTGGGAACAAGTCGCTTGCTGGGCAAGGCTTCTCACCCACCCTCTCCTCTTTTTCCCTAACATTAAAACAATTACTTGAATACAGATATCATAGCACAGGAACTCAAGCAAACTATTCAAGGCACCACGTGCCCTGTGCTCCACCATAGTACATTGCAATTGCTAGTCACAGAAAATGGCACAAACAGTTGAAGGGAATTTAGGAATTCTACAGGAAAGTATTTGCTTCTTATCACATTTTACTGTTCTGCTCAATACCAAATGTAGCAAGACACTGCAGCAGGACAAGAGGAAGCGGTCTCAAGTTGTGCCAGGGGAAGTTTAGATTGGATATTAGGAAAAATCGCTTCACCAAAAGGGTTATCAAACATTGGAACAGGCTGTCCGGGGAAGTGGTGGAATCACCATCCTTGGAGGTATTTAAGAGACTAGGTGACGCGGTGCTTAGGGACATGGTTTAGTGGTGTTTTTGGCAGTGTTAGGTTAATGGTTGGACTTGATGATCTTAAAGGTCCGTTCCAACTTAGACAATTCTATGATTCTAAGACATCCTGATGTACCAGCTTCTCATTTTTTTTTAAATGCCAAAAGAAAGAGGACAGCAGCAGTAGAAAGGTGAGAACAGGGGAACAGTTTGGGGAAGGGACTTA
Organism: Anarhynchus alexandrinus; assembly: GCA_008711295.1. NCBI lineage: Eukaryota > Metazoa > Chordata > Aves > Charadriiformes > Charadriidae > Anarhynchus > Anarhynchus alexandrinus. The sequence continues at coordinate 500,007 of VUYV01000055.1, forward strand.
TCCACCAGGAACTCCCCCCATCCATTGTCCTTTCAGCTCAGCCACTGTGATTTCAGATGGCCTGACCAACACCAGCAACATTAGGCTATCAGCCAAAAAGGTATTCTGCTTACACAAGAAGAATCAAGACCCATAAACCCATTCATTTTTACGAAAACATTTTTCTTTCACCTATATATTCATCCGATGAATACCCTGTAGTATTGCATACAGTCAATAAGTCCATAATCACATGGATATTTTTCTGTATCTCAGGTAAATTCATCAAAGATTAAACTTGAAAAACACTTGGTTTGGTATCTTGATGCACCGTTTACCTAGATTCCTCTCATGAATGTCCCTCTCTCTTTGCACATTTTCCTCCTTTTGCCAAACACATAGCAGCATTCACAACAGATGCTCTTCAACTAATTAATAACAGAAATTCAATGACCTATCACTCATAAAAATGTTAATTAAAACTAGGAATAACTGAGGGTGTGTGCACATGTGTGTATTTGATCAGCTGTACTGGAAGGAGCTAATTAATGCCAGTTATTAAAGTACATTAAGTAAGGTGCTCCATATGCTTAGCTTGACCTTTTTGACCAACAATGAATGTACAGGAAGCCAGAAGCTCAGTGGTCAGCTTCATAGCAGTTGTTAACGAAGTAGCTGTCAAAATCCACTGATCGTGCCATTCTGGGAAAGTTCGGGAGTCTGCCCCACAAGAATGAAGTGCTGAAAAAGGGACTGCGAGCAGGGACACAGTGCAGCGTGCGGCTTTGACTTGGAAGTTAGAACTGTACCTTGCCAGCTGGTGCGCCAGCCTTGCATGCCTTTGGAGAGCTCCTCTATACTCTCTTGGCCTTACAACACGTTAGGGATATGGTCCTGCTTCAGGAGAGAGTGAAAGGTTTTCCAAAGGCTTTCTTCTCCATATTTAGTACAGGGGGAATTTTAATATAAATTACAACTCATGAGAAAAAAAAAAAAAAAGAAGAAATTTGAAGTTGATTGTGGAGTGGGAGAGGAGAGTGAAAGGTAATCGAACTCACGGTTGTACGAAGTATGCTGGGCAGCTGTGTCAACAGATTCCCACGCACTGCTTGCAGATATTACCAGCACTTCACTCCTATCGGTGATGGTCTGTTGTGACTGCATGGATTCCCGGCTTTCTTTCAGTAAATGGTAAGGCACCTCAGACTATTCTGTTTGTTGAGTATATTGAAGACTATTACAGATTGTTACATTTCTATTTAAGGCAGCAAAATAAATCTTTGCCTATATATTTAAAACAAACAAACAAAACACCTTTAAAAGCAGGAAGCAAAAGTATCAAGATTGCTTCAGTAATCGTGAGGTTGCTCTGCAGAATATTTTATTTTGACACATTACTATGTCTCTCACATATTATGGTCTCGGGTTCCAATGTTAACCTAATTTTAACACAAAGAATTCCAGTTGCCTAAATAACATCTTATAATCATTCCCTGAGCCACAGCATTCTCCAAATGCAGTGCTATCACTCCAAATAAGTCTCCAATAATCTCTCTGGTGCTACTATCAAAATACACTTTTATTTTTCAAGAAACACAAACAAGGAAAGGGAAATGAAGGTACATTCCCTTTTAAAACATCATTTCAGCATTAGTGAGCAAATAAAAAGGTAATTGCAGCGTATGGGTAACATATGTTGTAAAAATGATAAGACTGTAGTTTCGGTATCATACTAAACCTACCTGGACACTGACAAACAGGAAAGTCTCACTGACCCACCTCTGCTTTTTCCCCAGCTTTATTCTCTGTCCTCTGTGCATTAAACTGTTTATAGGTCAGGTAAAATAACACATTCAGCTGACCAAAACACATCTTTTCCTGTTCTCGTCAAACTGTTTCCTGTATTCCTTAATCTAATTCTCTATGGAACCTCATGAAGAAGAACAGTGATAGAAATGGCAGAACTACCTTTTTGAACGCTGACCAAATTTAGATCTAGTTTAAGCAATCAGAAGACTTCAGCCTTACAATATAAAACTTAGAAATATTGGTGTTTTTTTCCATTTGAATTTGTTTAAAACCCGTTTGTGTACATGTACTGAGACTGTTGTAAAACATACACTGCAGACATATTTCAAAAGATTGTGCTACCATCTCCCTATTTACAAATCTATTTATTTACATTAGCTCAGGTGAATAAAATATAATTTGGCCCATGATGAGTCTAATTGACATTCTTTACAATTATATGTGAAACTACAGCTAAGAACAGTGGGAAGGAATATAAAAGAAATATGCAGCTCAAAGATTTTAGACAGTGCGATATCCATCTGCGTAAACATTTCTGTAGGGAATCCGCGGCAGTGCTCGCTCTCTGAACGCTTTAACTGGAAGCGGAATAAATGGCAGACACACCACAGATCAGAATGTTCCAATGCATTTATGAACTGAATCTGGAAGAGCTAAGAAGAGTTTTTATTTGTTCAATCTTAGATTCCAGAAGCAGAGCTAAAGGGAATTTTTCACATTAGAGCAAATTAATCAAACTTTGACATGAAAAACAGTATTTAATTCTTTTTTTTTTTTTTTTGCGCTTGTGAAAAAGTCCCGTGGAAAGAAATGGAAAAGAAAAGGTTAAAAAAACCCCACAACAATAGAACTCAAGTAGGGAAACATCTTAGATTTAATAGAAAACTGGTTTTGAATGAAAAATTACCACCAACCGTAAAAATAGTGTAAAATAACCTAGAAAGAAAGCCCTGTTTAGACAAACCTAGAATAAAAGTTCACTTGAACTTCTTTCTGAAAGTGCGAGTTAATATAAAGTTTTTAATACCAGTCTAGCTTTGGCAGCAGTCAAATACTTTTCAAAATTTGACACATTTATGTCAAAAGAAAGTAAATTATTTTTGCTATTGGTTGGTCCATTCTTGTCAAAATCCAACTAACTTTCCATTTTTCTTCATTCTTGGAACATCATTCCTGCAGTTGTCAAGCAAAGATAGAGCTGGATGGAAAGAATGAGGTTACTGGAGTACAAAGCACACCTTTTAAAAGAAAAAACAAGAACATACACACACAGAAATTTGAACTTTTAGGTGTTCACAAAAGTCACATAACACTATAAACAGTAATTGTCTTCAAGAAAACCAATTAGGAGTTTTGACTGAAATCTCTACTAAAATAAATCAATGATTAAAAGAATGATTAAAAGAATAACATAAACTAAGGATGAATCAAAACCAATGGGAATTTTCTTGACTTGCCAGAACCAGATTTTATATTGCCTAATATATCTTCCTTTCTCTTGAGTTGGCTAAGAGGACTATGTCAGGAAAAAAATGGACCCATTTGTTCTTCCTTTTACTCACTTCAAATAGAGCTACCAGTGCCTTCATTAAAAAGTTGCTAGAAGATAATACTCTATTAGCACAGCTGTAGCCAATTCTGTGGATGGAGACACAGTCAGATTTAATCCTAACAACTGACGTGTAACTGGAGTCTCCTGCAGGCAAATTATTCATAAAAACATGCACTAAATGTGTTATTACTGAATGTGCACTACTACTAAAAATAGCTAAAAACTCGCCATACGCAAACCCAGTTCTTAGGTAGCACAAAAGACAGAGGATAATGGAAACTATTTTCAGCTTTTAGGAGAAGCCCCTTTAGCAGCTTCCACAAGCACTTACTTAGAACACGTTAGCCACTGTAAGTACACATAGGAAAAGAGAACTTCTTCATTACTACTAATTAGATTGTTTTCACAAATAGTTAAAAATAATGAGACACAACTGTCATTAAAAATATACTCATTCCACAAACCTTGTGCATACGACTGAGTAAACCAACAAAGTACTTTGGACTTCTTTAAAATTCCCCTGCCTATTGAGAGTGTTGCTTTGAAACGTTTCTAAGATATGCTGTTTCTTCTCTGTACAGTTGTACAACTTAGAGATAGAAACATCCAAATTTTTATCATCTGAAAAACAGTGATCAGAATATGAAGATAATTCTGTAGAGGGCAATTATCAAAAATAATGTTGGCATGTGCTACACAAATTTTAAATAATTTGTGTGACCCATTTTTATGCCAAATACTTCCTTTAATTTCCCATATACTTTGCTTACAGCATTATTATCTGATATAAACTATCATGGAACAGTGACCTTACTCTGAAAATGCAATACTAAAGGGAAAACAAGTAGCTATTACATTCAGCAACTCAGAGCTGTGAAGTGGCCAGTTTCCATAATATTACATAGGAAGATATTTTACTTGGCTTTTTGGAGGAAATAGCAGATGTGGAATCCTATAGTTTAGACAGATGGCAATACTCTATGGAATAGAGGAAAAGGCAAAAGAGAACTTCAAATGAAGTGGCTGGATGTTTGCAAGAAAGTATTCTGGTATCTGGTGGACAGCAGGCTCAATATGAGTCCGCAGTGTGCCCTGGCAGCCAAGAGGGCAAACCGCATCCTGGGGTGCATCAAACACAGCATAACCAGCCGGTCAGAAGAGGTGATTGTCCCACTGTATTTAGCATTGGTATGGCCTCACCTTGAGTACTGTGCGCAGTTCTGGGCCCCACAATTTAAGAATGATGTTAAGGGACTTGAATGCGTCCAAAAGAGGACAACCAAGCTGGTGTAAAGGCTGGAAGGAACTTCCTGTGAGGAGTGGCTAAGGACTGTGGGTTTGTCTAGTTTGGAGAAAAGGAGGCTGAAGGGCAACCTCGTTGCTCTCTACAGCTTCCTGAGGATGTGAGGGAATGGTTCAAAGCTTTGTCAGAGGAGATTCAAATTTAACATTAGGAAATATTGCTTCACTGAAGAGGTGGTCAAACACTGGAACAGGCTTCCTAGAGGTGGTCGATGCCCCAAGCCTGTCAGTGTCTAAGGGGCATTTGGACAATGACCTTAATTTTAACTGACTAACTTTTGGTCAGCCCTGAAGTGGTCAGGTAGTTAGATTGGATGAAGCTTGTAGGTCCCTTGCAACTGAACTATTTTCTTCTATTCTAAAATATAATAGTGCTGATTAATAAGAGTCCAAACAAAGGATGATACATGAATAAGCTTTTGCAGTTCAGCAACAGAAACTGGATACTATCTTAGTATGGAATCCGTATGACTGGCTGGAAGGTAAGCTCCACCAGCTATGTTTAAAAACTATGATACCTCATTGTCAAAACACAAATATGCTTTGTCAAGTCTGTGGATGACAGCAAACTGGGGGAGCAGTCAATACACCGGAGGTCAGGGTAATCACTCAGATGGACAACAATAAGCTGAAAGTACAGGCCCATAAAAACCTCAAACAAAACCAGGGTTCAACAAAACCCTGCACTTGGGATGGAATAACCCCAAGCAACAGTACAAGGTGGGTGGTGACTAGGCAGCAGCTCTGAGGAGAAAAGACCCAAAATAAAAGAAAGAGAAAGAAAAAGTGAGGGTCTCAGTGGACAGCAACACATCTTCAGCCTTTCGGCAATGAAGGGTAACTCTCCACTGGGCTACATTAGCAAGAATGCAGCAGTTGATCAAAGGAAATAACTGTTTTCCTTCTCACAGCGCATGTGAGGCCACATCTGGAATAGTCTGGCAGATGCTTAGGAGGCTGGTAAATATGACTATATGGTAAGATTAGGGAGTAGAGTTTCCTACCCTCAAGGAGAGAAAACTGAGTGGGGAAGCAGTTGTGGCCTTCAGTTACCTAATTGGTTATTAGAGAGTTAGCTTCTTATAATTTATTATCACACACACAACAATAGGACAAGATCTGATGAACACACATTACAACAAGGAAAAATTCAACTACGTATAAGGCAAACAAATTTTAGACTATGATAGAATATTTCAGTTGGAAGGGACTTACAATGAGTATGTAGTCCAACTGCCTGACCACTTCAGGGCTGAGCAAAAGTTAAAACATGGTATTTAGAGGCCTTTTCACAGTATGTGCTTACATAATAGAACAACTTTCCCAGAAAGGTTATAGAAACGTCATCCTTGGAGATTTCCTGAAGAAGGGGTTGGGGGAGAAGTGATTCATTTTTCAAAGGACTGATCAATTTTAAAGTTGTCCAGATTTGAAGTGGAAGTTGAACTAGACCTTCAGAGACTCCTTCCAATCTAAGTTATTCTATGAATCTGTAAAATGCAAGACATGCATTTCCTAATTCTTCAAATAAAAGATAGTTATATATATATATCCACAGTTTTGTTCAGGCTACCATTAGGCTGTTTTTAAATAACTGGCTTGCTTCTGTAGATCATTCCACATACTAATAAAATCTACAGTTAACCTCTTCTTAATGGTCAGCCTAAACACAACTTTAACATCCTCTTTAGAAACCAGGCAAAACAAAAGATACTGATATTTCAATATTTTTAAAAATTTATTGATCCCTGAGCTATCATTTGGCAAATCTAATGCCTTTAATTCTTTCTTCAGGCAAGAAAACTTTACTCATCAAAAATATATTCCTTTTCTGAGCCCATGTGCTACAGTTGTATCAGTGATGAAAATCTTAAGGTTTCCTCATGACAAGAAAGACATTGGCATCATTTCTTACATAATGCTGTTTTGCTTTCTCATTTAATATTAACATATTTTGGCCAAAATTGTTGGGACTGCTACTATCCATTAAAGGGTTTGAGTTTTTTCCCTTTTTTTAAAAAAAATGTGTTGAATTACGAATTATTATGCCACAGGTGCATTTTTCCAGGTTGAATCTCATTGGTTTCCTGTCTATACTTCAGATCTCTCAAGACTCCCGTTAATTCTGTTCTGATCCCTGTTTACATTGGCATTCTCTGTTTAATATAAATGGCATATTTAATTACTGATCTCATGCCATCTTCTAAATCATTAGGAAGGATTTCTTTTACTTTTTTTTTTTTTTAATTTAAAAACAAACCCCTCCCATGGAAGGAACTACTGTACTTTTTAAACATATTGGCAACATTAAGTGACCTTGTAGTACCTGGTAATTTTTAGCAGCCCAGAACTTATATGGCATCATACACAGAGTTGGATTCAAGCCCTTCACCTAGAACTTTGCATTTAATTTTGTCCTACTAGACTGAAATAGTGCATGCTTAACCTGGGATCTTCTTCAAGAGCCCAAATATCCCCACAGTAGCATTCCACTCTAGAAACCTTTTGCCTGAAAGACATACCTTGTTTCAGAGTTTCTCACTGGTACTTTAAATCAGAATCCCTTCATTTTGAGTCAGAAGATGTTCCAGTAACTGCCTCGTACCTGGCTGGCCAGCAGCCCCAGCCCTCCCCCCAACTCACACTTATAGCTGATCTATTTCTGAGACTTTAAAAAAAACAACACTGGATCCTCAATCAAGCTGGATCTCTTGCCCCTAAAAGGGGCAGCAATTTTATAACAGACATGAAACCATCTTAAATCAGCTAAAGAAAACAGAAACCTAAGAGTTCAGACCTGGATCATTTTATTTGGCACACATATTTATTATACATCAGTTACCCTAGATTAAATGCAACAAGATATAATACAAAATGACTGAAGCACTCCACAGTAAACCACAACACAACATGACATGACGGTGAGAATCATTTCTTCACAAAAATAATGTTTGGAGAGATATAAACAGTCTCCTAGCTGCAAAGGTTTCAAGTTTGTTACCTACTGCTGTTTTCTGAGCATGATAAATAGCTTGTTGTGCACAGGATTGAGATATAATTCCACTTCCCATGGCAAAATGCAGGCATTCTTATCCTTCTAGCATATATCTGGCCTCCACACATTGCTGTTTTCAATATCCACTAAATCCTAAGAGGTCTGAGCTAAGAGCATGCTAGGTAAACAAACCGATACGATTCTTTCCCAAAGGGACAATCGAGGAAATGATTGCAAAGTATCTTCAGTTCCAGTGACTTGCTGTATGCTAACAATCCTTTAATTCCCTCTCACACCTCCTTGCTTTCAATACCATATTATGATCTTTCATTTGGATCAGTTAAAGAAATTCAGCTGAGGCGATCTATTAAAATGGAACAGAGAAGGACATCTAGCTAAAGGAAAAGCAGGAATCTGCTTTTCTTTTCTTTACAAAGAAAATAAACAATTCGCAAAACAAACAAATTATGAAAAATGGGGAGTAGAAAATTGTAATTATTCATTAAGATTTTCACCACATATTCAAGATCTTCTCTAAATAATAAGTTCTATAACAGAAACCAGTGCAAGAAGTATCCAGTGGTGGCAATATAACTTCAAAACAAATAGGAGATAAGCAAATTAAATCGTTCTAAACATTATCAGAAGCTGCAAAGTGATTTAATTAGTCTGGTCAAGTATTGGAAGCAGGCGAAGAAGGTGTTGGATTCTTCTAACAGTACCAAAAACACCCCCTTCTGCCTTATAACACCTCTTTCAAGCATTCTAATCAGGAACTGATCTCTTGCTACAAATCATAGACTACCACATCAAGGCTCAAGAACAGCACACAAAGTACCTAAAATGAAGCCTCACAAAGTACCTAAAATGAAGCCTAACCAGAGTTTGCCTTAATAAATCTGAGAAAATTATGTTCCCTCTTGTCCCATGTTTCTAAGAGATCTTCTGAAGCTGCTTTCTTTCCTGATAAAGGGTCACTCAAAAAGCCACTAGTGTCTCCTCCTGGAAGTGCTGCCACCTTGCCAGAGGGACACACGTCTCGGTGTTTGCTCCCCAGCCACTGCCATGAGGAATTCATAAACCCTGTGACAACACTGCAAAATTCCCTACCTGCACACACGCTAAGAGTGGGCTCAACAGCTCTGTGATCGGCAGCATCGACCACTTTTATCCACAAGACCAAAAGGAAGGGGAGCCTTTTTTCCAAAAGCCCAGAAATTTAAGCAGTTGTTCAGAGTACAGCCTCTGTGCCAATCTCAGTTTTGAAAGAAGAGTTTAAGTCACATCTTTCATTTGCAAGATGAAGCCATAACAATTAGGCTTTATTCCAAAGCATTTGCTTTCTCACAGATTTGTTTGCATCTATAATGAAAATCCAGCACTTTGGGGTTGGTTTTTTTTTGGCATAGTCAAAGGAATTGGGAAGATAACCGGTTTGGATGAAAACTAACAAAACAATTGTCCTTTCTCAAAAAAAACCCTCAATAACTAGGCATGTCAAGGGAAAGCAGGAAAACACATAACAAACCCAGCCTGTTTATTGAAATAATTTCCTTCTAGTCTACTAAGCTGCAACTACATGCATAATAAAAATCAGCACTGTTACAAAAGTCACCATCACAATGTAAATGACAGCACTGCTAGCTGCAGAGGCGAGTGTGGACTGTTCTTAAGCTGTTTTGGTATCTCACTAAACCCCACCTTCTATATATAATAAATTTTTCATCAACAAGCTAGCCTTGTAGAATTAATTCAAACATTTTAAATCATGGAAGTTAAAAGCAGTGGTATAAGAGCATACTACTGATTTGGGGCTTCAGTACGTTTTTCTTCCTCTTTTTAAATCTAGAGTCATCTCATGTTCAGAATTTGTACAGCAGAGAGAGAAGGCACATATAAGGGGTACCCTATGCTGGGATTTTCCTTTGACTCATTTGCTAGGGTGGCCTTGCTGAGTACATGCAACTGAAGGCTGACACACTTCATAATTTGTAAAACACTCTTTTAAATCACAACCATATCCAAGATGTTACGTTGAATCCTGGCAGTTTATATATAAATGTCTTATAGAGATGTATAAAATGGACTTTTAACGAACAGTGAAATGAATTATTACTGCATTCACCACAAGAGAAAAAGATTACGTCCATTGACAATCATTCACACAGCTCCATAAGTCACAACATTTTAAAAAATTCATCGTCTTTCTAAGGTTAATCCCGTTATCAAGTAACATTTTTTGGTTGGCTAGTTTATTAGTGCAAAATATTACAAGAAAACTCAGAGAAGTATTCTTAATGTAAAGCACAAATTACAAGAAAGCTGGGGCAAGGGAGAAGATGGTGTCTATTAAACTGTGATAGGAAGTAGGGATCAAGGACTTGATCTTTTTTCCAAAAAATACAAACCAACAAAGAACAACCCAAAACCAAACCTGTGAATTTTGCTGACATCTTCTCAGAGAGTATAGCGTTACTAGGCTTAGAGAAAAATATTTCTGATTATCTCAAAAAAGTGTTTTGCTATGCTGTAGTTTGAATTTAGCCAGTATACAGTATATGAGAAGGATCCTTCCCTCTAGCACTCATCCTATTTTTTGAGTATTACTAAATTTTGCCCTTGCATGATCCATGCATCTTAATAGGGCCCCCTAAGGAATTAGACAGATAATGGAAATAAGCAGACGGCTCCAAAGAAGAACACACCAGGAGGTGTGGGAGTAGGAACCATGAGAAAACGGATCAGGTTGTGTAGGAAGCCCACGGTTTTTCTCTCAGTCTCTTCTTTTGCAGAAACCCACCTGTGACAGGCCATCTCCTCCTCCTCCTCTCCCACACCTGGCAGACGGGAAGGATGCAAAGAATACAATGCTGCTGGTGGTGTCATTAATGCCACTGCTTCATCAGATGCAGATACATGTGTTCACATTACTCAGTTTACCTAATCAACACAGCATCAGGAAGAACCAATAGCTTTGCAACCTTGTCAGCCATTTCCAGACAGTGAAATGAGAAGGCTAGATTAAGGCAGCTCAAAGGAAAAAGTGCCTTAGTAAATAACTTTGTTGGAAAAACGCCCTCTAAAGCTTGTACATGGCCTACTCCACTCTCAATAACACTTTTTCCTAATCTATAATTTCACTCTAGATTATTTAAAAATATATTCTTACATAGGTTTCACTTTAAATGGCAAGCACACACACGCAAAAAAAAATGCGCAAGCTTTTCTCTGCATTTTTTTCTTGGCAGGATACAGTTTGTAATGGATTCCAAGGATAAGACAATTTGAGAAGATAAACCAGGAGAAAAAAAAAAACATGCAAGAAAACATGAATATGCTGGTGTAACTCCCTGGACTGACTTCTGATGGGATCAGACAGGAATTTGTATTTGTACAATGGCTGTAGTAGGAGGGCAGTAAGTTATGACCACCTCCCTCAGAAGTCACAGGGAGTCTGACTGGCTTGACTGTGTCGCAAAACCACAACCTCCAGCCACGTCGACTCTAAGTAGGGTATGGAAGCTGGGAAGGAAGCACATGAGCCATTTCCCCACACAAATAAAAGCGTAGAGAAGATGGGGGCTAGTGTCCAGTAAGACTTGCCCTGGTCAAGCTGTAATAAATACCTGAGAGCTCAAAAGCATTTTTAGGTTCACCAGCCTAGAAGTAATAACAGCGAAAGTAACTCTTTACCCTCTCTGTTTCTCACAACAAATCCCAGCTTTACATCAGGAACATAGCTAGCCTGTAGAGTTTGCAATGGCTCGATATATTTTTTTTTTTAAAGTACTCTTTAAAATGTAATAAATTGTGGAAAAAGCAATATCTACATCTTAATATAGACTTTTAATCTGTAAATACTATCTTTAGAAGGTAATTTACACGTCAATAACTAATGCCCTAATGAATTGAAAAAAAATATGGCATAGGCTTGACAAGTGACTTTCTGAAGACCCCTCAGCAAATCTCTCAGTGGCTTAGAAAAGGTTCAGGTGCACATTTACCAATCCCAGTCCAGAGCTTTATCAAGAAATCACGCTTGCTTAGTTAGAGTTAGAAAATTAAGATTGACATCAGGAAACATGCTCCTTAGGCATAAATCGCAACAGTGTTGGTGAAGGCTGAAGGATTTTGTGTTTTCCAGCTTCTTCTCCGGCATTACATATTCTCTTTGCATTTGATTTCTCTTGTCCAAATAATCAACAGATTTTCTACACTAAGCCATCACAATAAGAAGCTTTCTTATTGCTCCTGTGGCTTTATTACTGTACACTGGTCATCAGCAAAAGAATTACTTCTCTCTCTCTGATGACACAGGGTGCTAAAATGAGGCAAAAGTATATGATTGTCGTTACAACAGGTACACTCTCTATTTACATACAGAGAGGGGGAGGAGGGAGAGGGAGAGAGGGACCTAGATCCTCCGGAGCTCATCGACTTGGTTTCAGGTATGCTGGTAATTACAACTCCAACTACTGAAATTCTCCAAGGAACTGAACAGAACTTGTACAATATTTTTCTTCTTATAAAGCAATACTTTTTGCACCCCATCCCCTCAATGCCGTCATCCAAGTAAATCTTCTTGATGAAATAAAATTATCTTCTTCCTTTGCCTCCAGTGAAAGAAAACAGAAAATAAGTGGTATTTGCAGCCATTATGGTAAGTGCACAGGCTTTACCTTACTGCTGTTAGTAGAACTATCTTCTACATGTCTTTTTGTTTCTACAATCAAATCTGACGCAAAGTCTTCCGTAGCTTTTCAAGAGTAATTTTAATTTCAAAAACTGAAGGAATAACTACCTCATAAAGCATTTTTCCCTAGTACCTTCCATGTAACAACTGGCATCCCCCAGCTATGAAAAACATTTAAGCAAACATTGAACATTTCATTTCCCAGTCTCAGAGAAGTAAAAGAAAAACAAAAGATACATTTAAGAAATAATTCTTAACAGTAAATAGCACATAAGATCCTCACGTCTTCCATTTTTCTTTACCACTAAAACATTTACTACACAAAAGCTTAACCTGACTGAAACTTACTTTCCCTGCTTCTGCAATCAAAATCCATAACACGCAAACAAAAGCTTACTTATTGCAGAAAACCACATTTTTTGCCAGTTTTTTTAAATGCAAAGATTGAATCACATAATCTATTACAGTTCTTCCTAAAGTGTCACTCACCAGTGACTGCTATGATCTCTGAACATCCAATTAATAGTCTGTATAGAAGATAGCTTTCTCTCTTGATGAGGCCATGCTTCTCACCTGTCATTCAAAGGAACCCACTCTAAAGCAATGTTCCAGTTTGATAGGATTAGCCTGCAAAAAATATTGCTCAACACATCCTTTTTAGTCTTCCTGTTTCACCAGCAAATTCAAAACTAAGTAGATTCATTTTAAAGGGGAAACCTTTCACAAAGATCTACAGGCTAAGAAAAGAAGTGACCCAGTTGCCCTATATGAGGAATCAGTAACAATGTAGACATTGCCACTGAAAGACTGGATTAACTGAATTATTTTTTCCCCGTATTTACCAAATGCAGAGATTGATATATCCCACAGATGCATATTCCTAGGGAAAATGTGAAATGTCAAGGCTTTACCACTTCACCAGAGCAGATAATTAAGTAATTAGAACAATTAAACGTTGACAGAGCACCAGCGACCCCCAGGTGAATTACAGTCCTGAATTATGAAAGCGTTAGCATGAGGAGAGGGAAGACTTTGGCACATATGTAGGACAGATTAAATGCAGTTGTAGGATTGGTTTTACAATTTATGCACTTATCTTCCAGATGTGCTCAGCAGTCCACAACTTTTATTGTCAAATTGCTTATTTAGGTGCCTGGGGGGAAACTCATCTAGGTACATTTTCTCTCTGGAAAGCCAGTGAATTAGAAAACAGAGAGTATATAGTCGTCCATCTCCTCACCCTTTTACACCGCACGAAAGGGCTGAAATAGTGTAAGAGTGCCCTAAAAGATCTGTGTCTACCTGAGTAAAAGACGTCCTTCAGCCCAGGCACCTGGGACAGCTGATGTTCAGGGGTCCCTTTGCAAGAAGCATACATAGGACATCAATGGCTAAATTCTGCCAGAGGCTTTTAACCTATGTGGAGGACTGTCTGCATTTCAGTAACTGCTCTGACTGTGTTCATGCAGAAACACCTTATTTGCTACATAAACAATATGAGCAGTATAGCCATCACAGCATGTACTTCAGGACAAGCTTCCTCTCTTACTATTAGGGCAGGCTTGCTTTACTTATTTTTTTGGGGGCAGGGGGGGTTGGGTTTACAACACTTTGGACTGCCTGCTGTGATGAACCAGCTCCAGGTAGAATGAGCTGACCCTGGGGAATGGAGGCGTTATCTGGATGGAAAGCAGGGAGAGCAGCACAGCCACAGCCTCAGAGTACGGCAGAGATGGGTAACACGTGTAATTCCCAGCAACTGTCAGCTGTGAAGACTGTGACTACTAGATTTGTTGCAAGTGAGAGTGTGTGAACATGTTATAGGCTGCAATCCTTTCTAAGTGGAAACTTGTTTTAAAAATGAAAAGAGAGCAGGGAAAATGTTATGAGAGAGATCTACAGATACTCACCAGAAATTCAATACTAAGAAAGGTCACATACAGGAGATTTCACGCTTGTTTCTCACAAGCACATTTCATATTCTTCTGTTCTGAAATTGAAAAAATTCTGAAACGCTGAATTTCATTGCCTTTACAAAATGGAAGGAAAGACCCTAGAGAAAGGAAGATTAAAGACTATTAACTGTTTGTTTCTAAAATGAATTAAACCATTTTCATAATAAAAATATAGTAAGAAAGCAATTTGTCAAATAATTGAAATACGAAATATAAAACCTAATTGTAATCTCTGACATGAAATTATATACAATTCACAGTATAAAGTGGGGATTTACTTACATCTGAGTTTTTAGAATTTTACAGCTTCTAGCCAATTCATATATTGATATGATTTAACATAAACTACTTCATTAAAAAAAAAAAAAGCTAAAGACACAAAATGGGTAGAAATTATCAAAGATTACAGGGTAAGGAACAAACCTTTCAGAGCGGTTTCTGTAGATTAACCATGTGGGTGGATAAGTAGTTCTCAGAGTTCAGAGTAGAGAAGAGTAGTGTTCATGCAATGTACAGAAGTAGGTGGACGGTTCCAGTTTGAAGCAGAACATCTCCCACTTCGTCAAGGCTGCTGAAAATGATTCATTCTATGCTATATCATTTTACATGCCACGGCCATTCAGTAGGTTTTCCTTCCTACTTGTCAAAGCCATGCACATACTCAGAGGAGGTGGCAAAGAAAATGCTCTTCTGTTTATGCTCCAATACCCTTTGCTTTCACTTAGAAAAAAAAAAACAAAACACCAAAAAACACCATAAGTTTGGAAATAAGGAAAAATGGGGAAAATTAAGCCTAAATGAAAGTCATACAAATAGAGGGGAAAATACAAAACCAAAATATCAAATGTACAATGGGGAAAAATAGATGGAATGTGGAAAAAAATTCAAAGAAATTCTGAAAAGAAATATTATTGAGAATACTTACCTTATGTTTATATATCAGGCTTTAATTAGTATCTAGGTTATGTAGCTGCATTAATATCCTAGTGAAAGTTCCTCTAGAGGTTTCCACTGCAGAAGAGACCAGCATCCATTCCTCAGGAATAGCTAGAAGAAATTAAAAAAAACCCAACCCTCCACCACTACCCACAGGACCTATGCACCTCCTGAAAAGACAAGTTTTCTCTCTGTAAAACAGCATGAAATCGATTAATGCCATTATTTTGTTTAGTAAATAGCCTAGAAACAGGAGTCTTCAAATAGTCATACCACTGCTTTACTAACAATAACATTAATGCTGCAACACAGGTCATTAGTTTAAAAGGAATTAGTAAATAGATGGAAAGCAAAAGCTGGTAAGTCATAGCTCTATGAAAGGATCATAAAATCATAGAATGGTTTAGGTTGGAAGGGACCTTGAAGATCAAATAAATGTTTCTGAACTTGCAATGACCACTGACAGTACTAAAGTATAGCACAGTTACGACTGAACTGACCATGTTTTGCTTCTCATTACACTTAAACACATACCAAAATTGATTTTCATTGAACAAGGAACACAAACATACATTTAATTCTGAGCACGTGCTCTGTTAGAGGCAGCAGAACTAAAACCCATATCTTATGTAGTAAAGGAGGTTAAGTAGAGTTAAGTGCTTTTTCAGATCATTATCTTCCAGCATGCATATCTGTTGAATGACTTATGAATATAAGAGTTTAATTACTACTTTTCAGATCCACCCTGTATTGCTAACAAAGTTTAAGTTTGGTACATAAGGCTAGGGGTGTTTTCTTTTGGAATAATTGCAAAAATTGATTTTCAGAAAAGTTTCTTATCCATTAATATTTTGCTGGCTTACAAACTAACCAGAAAGAACAGAACACACGCACTTTTTAATTGGAGCTGAGAACCAAAAATATGCCTAATGGCTATAGAGGATGCCCACTGATAGTGGGAAATTAAATGGAAACCTAGGGATTTAATTCAGTCCACTTGGCAGACACTGCATAGCATGATGCATGGAGTGTGGAGACTAGGTGAACGAACAGGAGCACTCTGAACTTCTGGCCATTTAATGAGTCACACAAAAATCTGACTCATAATTCATAGGGAAGTCTTTATACACTACAACAATCAAAGAATTGGTACCAAGAATTGGCCCTTGAATTTCAGGGGGTGGGAGGGATGTGTAAGGGAGGAGAAAGAAACAGAAAGACATAGAAAGAGAGAGAGAGAGACACAGAGAAGAAATTAAGATGGTAAACAGAGCAATAAGGTGAAAATGCAAATATGATCACCAACACTGAATGTTATAAAGAAGAGATTAATTTACCAGTTCAGAATTTAAGCAGATATCATTCCCTCTATTTGCAGCTTTGAAAAAACTGTAGCGGCTAAAGATTCGCAGCAATCATTACAGTCTTCTAACAGAGAGAAAGTCTTCTATTCATTATAGAAAGAAAGTCATGTCATTACTTCTTGGAATAAAATTTAGTGGTAGTACATCCAGTCCTTTGATTAAAAAAAATACTAGCAATGTGTTAAACGTGCAGTAATACGCATTTCCTCTTTGTCACAATCCTACTAAACTAAACAGCAGAAAAACAACACGTGTACTATTTTAATGGTCAGATAGACCAAAAGAACATTTGCAGTTTTGCTTTCATCCTCTTTACCCAATACTGTTGATGCATGTGAGCTACTCCTTAGTGTTTTACAAATCAAAACATAGCCTCTCTTTCTGTGTACACATATGATTGCAGTGTATGTCTAATTTTCTCATTTGTGGACCCCTCACACCTACTGCCGCCAATAAAATTCAAATCATCAGGCCAATTTTATACATGGGTCTAAACTTAGTTACCAAATACAAGATAAAAAAATTAACACTCTAAATCTAAAACACGTGGCTCCTACATCACTTCTCCATTCTTACTTTTTTCCCCCAACTCTGTCAATTTACAGGCCCCAACTCTACAAGCATTTTTCACAAATCAAATTAACTTATTTGAGTTTAGTTATTTACCTAAAAAACATGAATCTTTACAAAAATCTCTCTCTTAAGGATTGATTTGAGCATCCTGAAAGTGCACATAAAGCTTCCTAGCCAGGGTCCTGAATGTTTGACTTGCAATTTTTTCAGACTACCATTCATGCATTCTCAGTTTTCTGAAAAGTATACTCTGTGGTATACTTAGTAACAAATAGCTAGACATATAAGGCCAACGAAATGATATTTGGTCACTGGAGCAATCTTCAGGTCAACAGAACCTGGTTCTTATGGGTGACTTCAACTATCCAGTCATTTGTTGGAAGAACAATACAGCAGCTCACATGTCATCCATCAAGTTCCTGGAATGCATAGAGGACTGCTTCCTCATACAAATGCCAGGAAAGAGGCACTGCTGGACTTGCTACTCACAAACCAAGAAAATATGCCTTGTAATATCTTGGTTAGCAATAGCCTTGGCTGCAATGATCACAATATTGTGGATTTTGGGATCCTTCTGAGTATGCTGAAGGTTAGTACAAAGACAAAGATTTTAGATTTTAGAAGAGCAAACTTCAGCTTTCTCAGAGCTCAGCTGGGAGGGATTCCATGGGAAGCTTCCATGGAGGCTGAAGGAGCTAGTGAGTGCTGGGGCTTTTTCAAGAATGCTCTCCTGGAAGCATAAAAACAGTCCATCCCCTTTAAAGGTAAGGGAAGTAGGCAGAGCAAGAGACCCTCTTGGCTTAACTGCAAGCTTCTGACTCTGCTCAAGACCAAAAGAGAAGCATACCAGAGATGGAAAAGTGGATGAATACCTGTTGAGAACTACAAGGTCATTGCCAGAGCATGCAGAGATGCAGTAAGAAAAGCAAAGGCAAAGCTCAAATTGAAATTGGCCAGAGATGTCAAAAACTACAAGAAAAGGTTCTTCAAGTACATAAACAACAAGAAGAAACAGAAGGAAAATATTGGCCCACTGTTAAACAGGAGAGGTGCATTAGTCACCAACAATGCTGAAAAGGCAGAGGTTCTCAACACTTTCTTCACCTCTGTCTTTACCAGCACTGTGGGGCCCTAGGCCTTGGGAAAAACAATCCAGGTTGATGCAAATACAGACCCACTGTCAGCGAAGGAAGAGTTGGTATGCAAACTATTACAGGAGCTTGACCCCTACAAATCGATGGGCCCTGACATTATCCACCTGAGGGTGTTAAAAGAGCTGGCTGTCATCGTTGCAAGGTGACTGTCCATAATCTTTGGGAAGTCGTGGAGATCAGGGGACATCCCAGAAGACTGGAAGAAGGTTAATGTCACCCTCATCGACAAGAAGGGCTTAAAGGAGGATACAGGAAATTATAGGCCCATTAGTCTTACTTCAGTCCCTGAGAAAGTTATGGAACAAATCTTCCTGGGGGCTCTCACAAGTCAAATGAAACATGTGATTGGGAAAAGCCAGCATGGATTCACCAAGGGCAAATTGTGCTTGACAAACCTAATTGCCTTCTGTGGAAAGGTAACCTGCTCAGTTGATGTGGGGTGAGCAGTGGACATTGTCTACCTAGATTTCACCAAGGCTCTTGATACAGTTCCCCACAACCTCCTCCTAGAGAAACTGATGCGTTGTGGTCTAGACAAGTGCTCTATGTGGTGGGTGGGGAACTGGCTGACAGACCACACCCAGAGGGTGGTGGTAAATAGCTCCTTTTCAAACTGGCAACCTGTCACAAGTGGGGTCCCCCAAGGATTGATATTGGGCCCAACAATGTTTAATATCTTCATAAGCAATCTGTATGATGGGATCAAGTGTACCCTGATGAAGTTTGCAGTTGACACCAAACTGGGTGGGGAACTGGACACTTTGGAAGGGAGAGCCACCCTGCAGGAAGAGTGGACTAACAAGAACCGTATGAAGTTCAAGAAGGACAAGTGCAAGGTCTTGCACCTGGGAAAACAAAATCCAGGAGTGCAGCACTGGCTGGGATCTACCAAGCTGGGGAGCAGCATTGTAGAAAGGGACCTGGGTGCCCTGGTGGACAACAAGCTCAATATGAGTGAACAGTGTGCTGCTGTAGCAAAGAAAGCTGACAGGATGCTAGGTTGCATCAACAAGGGCATCACCAGCAGAGATAAAGAAGTCATTATCCTACTCTACTCAGTCTTGTCAAGCCAAACCTGGAATACTGTATTCAGTTTTGGTCCCCGCTATACAAAAAAATTGTGGACAGGCTGGAGCTGGTCCTGATCAAAGGACTGGGAAGTCTGTCATCTGTGTAAAGACTGAGAAAACTGGGTTTGTTCAGCCATGAGAGAAGAAGGCTTAGGGGAGACCTTATCAGCATGTTCCAGAATTCAAAGGGTGACTACAAAGATAGAGACTCCCTTTTTACAAGGAGTCCCATGGAAAAGACAAGGGGTAATGTGTACAAGTTACTCCAGGGGAGATTCTGATTGGACACGAGGACAACTTTTCACAATGAGAACAATCACCCATTGCAATAACCTCCCCAGGGAAGTGGTGGATTCCCCAGCATGGGACACTTTTAAGATTCAGCTGCACAGGGTGCTGGGCCATCTCGTCTAGACTGTGGTTTTGCCAAGAAAGGTTGGACCAGATGATCCTTGAGGTCCCTTCCTACCTGGTATTCTATGATTCTATGATATGAAATTCCATCAGTGGCCAGAAGAGAAAGCTGACCATTTAAAGTATGACCAGTTTTTCTTTCTCTTATTTAATTGCACTCTCCAGGTGAAAGGGCACTTTCTCCCCCAAAATCTAAATATTTTTTTCATTTTTGAGCTTTCAGCAGGTCAGATTCAAACCTCTGGAACTAAATCTGAAAAGAACAAAGAACTGTTGCAAACTTCACTGTCTTTTAAGTGCAAAGCATCTTCTTTGATGTGTCCTCCCTGACAGACACAGCAGGGCATTTGTTTTCTAAAGGACTTGTAACAAAATGAAACCTACTACAAATAAAACTCTCCTTCCATGAAGAATATAAGAAAAGAGTAAACAATATATGACAGATAGAAGTTAGAGGAACATATAAGGATATATATTGGAGGTCAGGGAGCAGGTAACAACCCTGTGTGTGGGTGCATTTGATGTATACATATATACACACAATAAATAAATAAATAAGACCCAAATGTCCTCTCCAGTCATCATGTATTCTTTTAGTCAGTGTTGGCTCTGATGACTTTTAGTGGTGATGATCTCAACAGAAAGTTTTACAGTAGCAAATGCTTGTATATATGCAGTGCATGTGAACTATTTTAAGTTAAAAGGACAGAGGGTGGGTACTGTGTAAACTGTCGTTAGAGTGATCTTGTTCACCTCCTGTGGAAAGAATCTAAGCCATTTCTAGTGCTAACATAAACTGTGAAGAAAAATACCCAGAGGCTTATCCTTATTTAGACAGCATATTATTATAAAAGCATGGGGGAAAAAAAAATCAATAAAACCTAAGTTAAAAGAGAAAGAGATTATGTCAAATTAACATAGTACTGCAAAAGACATTCTTTCCCAGGTTCTCCTTTAATGAAGACAACCATTTACATCATTAAGTTCTCCTTTATGAAAGCAGGTGTATTACTAACACTAGATGTAAAAAGCAGACATCAAAAAAGATTATTATTAAACATGCACCCTGGAGAATATTAGAGAATATTAAGGACAATGTAAAATTATTTTACCAGAAATGATTGTATCAAGTTCAGATTTTTGCACTCTTCCTTATGGAAAGGCAAAAGACAATAAACCAACCACAAAAGCAAAACTCTATAAGGCTTGCAGAGAGGGTTGTCTTTGTTTTTCCTAATTTGAGAACTTAATTAATTTCTTCTCTCTCTGGAGTTAAGTTTCTAATGTAAAACCAGTAGGCACCTTGGGGACAGGGGAGATCCATTCCCATCCAAACTTAATAACCCTTGGTAAAATCTTTGAAATTTTTTCCCCTCTAATGTTAGGCAAGGATGGCATATGTGCTAGCAAGTCTGGCAGCCCAAGACACAAGTACAAGAAGCATACTATGACTGCCCAGTGGCCCTCAAAAGGGAGTTCTTTGGCTGTTCATGAGATAGAGATAAGCATGCGACAACTCAGGGTGAGCACAAGTAGGGGAACTTTAGACAAAGTGAAAAGGTCCTTCACAAGGTAACAGCCAACTTTTCTGCTTCCAATGTGTACCAAATAAATATTTCCATCTTGCTTATATTAATTTGATAATGAATAACCTATACTGCTCTTATCTTATGTTGTTGTCTTAAAACTCTGTTGCACGTGACTACTACAAAATTTTCTGTTGAGCTCCCCACCAGCTAAAAGGCATTACAGACACCACTGGTTAAAAAGATCCTTCATGACTAGGCAGGAGTTAGGGCTACAGGGACTTGACAAAAGATGTCGACTTCATTTCCCATCATTAGTTAGTCAAATTGCACTTAATAGAGGAAAAGTGATTTCTTAGATGTGACTGTTTGTGTTGAGCACAACAGAGGCAGCTTTGTCAGTATTCCCAAGCACTTTTCTGTGAAACTCATCCTAAAAAAGGATACAGCAGGAAGAGGAAGGACTTGGGGGAAGCAGCCATGTTTATGCAACTTTTGTGCCATGGATTAAACAGATTTGCCTGCTACACGCTTTGGAAGTCTTACTACTTTCCTTTTGGTTCCTGAACACTAAAGAAAGAGAGGCTGCCAAAATTTTTATTTACTGTTTGCACAAAGCTAAGAAGTTCCTCTTTCCCATCTGAAAGCAGTTATCACCAGCTTTTTTGAAGCAATGCAAGCATTTTTTGTATAAAGCTAGACCTTACAAACATTCAAAAGTGACAGATATTATCAAAAACATTTTCAATTTCATTAAGTTTTATTCATGTAGGAAAGAAATAACCAGACTTTCAATGTATAGAAATCCATTGGGTTGTCCAGGATCTTTTATAAAGAGATTTTCTGGTTGGCTGGCAACTCCCTTAGAAACTGTCTTCTTTCACTGTGTAAAATGAGATGCAATAAACTAGGCACTCAAGATAACATCTACCTACCTCAGCAGTATAGGGGCAATAACAAATACAGCTTTCATCATGACTATAGACTATTTTTCTCTGAAGGTCCGTCTCTCACTCAGTGCATAAGATAAACACGCTGTAAGAATAAGTAAGGATCACATAAAAAGCTTCTATCTGTAGTGCTTCTGTTCCTTTGTAAGAGTTAGAAAGCGAAAAGTGAACAAGGAGAAACTGGAAGAATTAACATACAGTTCCTGTAACTTTGTGCCCTCTGGAGAAGTAGATCCCATCCTAGCATCTGCCAAAATGATCCAGGGTGGTTCTGAGCAAATCCCTTAAGCTGATTTCACCTCTCATTAGTGGCAATTTCACTTTTCACTTGTGGTAGTTAACCATGCATTCTTCACACAATTGTGATATTCACAGCTGACCTATCTCAAAGGAGTCATCCACAGTTAGAGCACACTTTTGACTGATTGTGTGAACTCACTGTGAAGAGTTGCTATGTTTTGGAATACAGAAGATCGGGCTGTTCTAGTTGGGCACTTTCAACAGCACAACATAGCTCCTTAGAGGGCTTTGAAAATGTCATTAGCCATGTTACTGTGCTCAGACTCACACAAGAGACAGCTGAAGTAGTTCTCCCACCTGGTACAGAACAGGGAACAGAAGTAAACTGTGGTCCTCAAAGCAATCTTGCTCTCACAGGAGACTCAGCTTCAGCCTTTTATCACCAACATCAGCCAGAAGAAAAAAAGATATGACTAAATATACAGTCTAGAAACAGTCAAGACTCTTCTGTGTTTGTCACAGAGGTCATGGGGCCAAAGCTACTGGCTGCCTACATGTACACACCTCACCATCAGCCAAGGCAACACCAGCACCAGGTCAGGCATGAACGTTCAGTTCTCATGGAGATCAGGAGTCAAAAGGACAGTAAGAGATTCTTCCATGTTTTAGCAAATAGGTTTTTAGCAAACAACGGCTCTAAGCTACTCATAGAAAATAACTAATATTTTACTCACTCGTTTACCACTAAGTAAACACATACTTGAGTGTATCTTCAGATGACGCAACAAGAGCAAGCTATAACCAGAATACATAGCAGGGATAGCTGAGAATTTGGGGTTCAATACCCTCTGATCAGCATTTTCTGTCTCAGCAGTATCTCAGTCCAAACATTGTCCGATTCCCTCTTTTTATCAATAAGCACCCATCCTGTGTTAAAAACTTCTGGTTTTATGACTTTTGGATGAGATAGCTGAAACCAGATCTCTTAGCTGATAACTAGGAAAGATTCAAAATGCTGAAAAGAAGTCTTTCTTAACTCTAATATGTGGTCTGCGTGCTAACGAAGAGTTCATGTGCTCCTTAGTACACGTACTGCTCCCTGTTCATCTCATTATCCTCAACTTATGCAGAGGTCTATGAAGAAAAACACCGCTAATTCAAAAGCATCATTCAAAAGTTTGAAATGTGAAAAATCAAAGAACTCATTCAAAACAACACCGCAGGTAGGTACATAACAGCATGCAGACTAAACAAGGTTGCGTAATGTACCAAGATGTTTAAACATCACCATATGCCTATATGCACTCTTAATTGTTGAAACGTAGCAACAGCTTATGGAAACAACTGGCCCTTAAGCTCAGTGATGGCTATAAACACAGCTCCTTCCATGCTGTATTTAATCTTGTGATCAGGTTGGAAGAAATACAGGTAAACAAATCTAACTGCCCACCTTTCTTGACAGGTAGAGAACCCCACTCTCACCAGTGCGTCTCCTCCTGAAACCACTCCATGAGCCTGTACAACACTCTAATATAGCAGGAAGCTTACCTGGGCAGCAAGGAAAAAAAAGTTTCCTACGTAACAAACTGAATGGACTCATGAAAAGACCTAACAAGTGACAAGAAATGAAAAAAAACCCAAAACCAGCGTATCATCTTAGCCTCTTGTGAAACTGCAGTCTTAGTTTCCATGTATCTCAGTTCCTTCTTAGTAAAACAGGAATATTCATAACATTGTACCTCAGAGGAGTTTGTTGGAAATGTATTCAAATAAATGCCTCAGAAACACTGAGAAAAGCATGACGCACTGTACTGAGTACTGCAGTAAAGTCCACAAGGAAATTAATAATTCCAGCTTCAGTTCATGTTCTTGTAATTTGAAATAAATAAAATATAAGGCCAAATACTGAATGAAGAAGATAAAAGTGAAAAATTAAATAGCTGGTCAGGAATGGTGAACACCATTCTTCCTGTATGCTAAACAACACACTGGTCCCATTAACAAAACAAACAAAGAAAACCACCCCAAAACCCAGATAAGACTATTTAATTAAAACCTATATTAAAACCCAATTGTACTTTCTGTTTTTCTGAAGAAAATATGAAAACGCCACAGTAGATAAATTCTGCAAATGATGCCAAAGCTCACTGTAAAACTAATGATGTTTAGAACACTATAGCTGGTGATGCTCAAACTGGCCAACCTGGATACCGTGTAAGACAGGCTCATCTGAACAACATGCCCTTCAGAACTCCCCAAAATTCAAAGCTAGGCACCGTGAAATGAAAAACAAGCTACAGTTATATAATACAGTTTTACAGATCTGCTGTACAGATGTAATGCAAAGGAGAGGTAGATAATGAGATCAGATTGAGCATAACGCTACAAAAACAATGGACAACAAGCCAGTATGAGGCTGTAGCTAAAACATTAAAGATGAGGTTTTGGTGTATAAATGAGGGGAACGTCACATGGAGCAAGGAGATGACATTGCATAGCATTAACATATTACTGACTTGGTGCTTGTCTCTCTCTCTGAAATTCATTAATAAATAGTAAATTGAGATTTCAAAAGCTTATGCAGCCAAGCCCCCTCACTTAGTCAAAAAACCTGCTGCTCCCAGGTGTAAGGTTCCTTCTTATCAGCTGTGAGTGCAATCAGAACAAAAGCCTGGTTAGTAACTGTTGGTGTTTTGCTTTCTACATCAGCAAGGTTGAGTTTGATTAGCTGGTTGGCAGAAAAAAATAATTGTATAAACAGAGAAAGTCAGTTGTGAAACTCAAAAACATTTGGAAAGCGCTGATTAAAGTCTTGATCTTCAGATGTAAACACATTCTGCCGTGTGTACCACTGCAACAGGGATGTTAGAACCTGACAGGCTCTAGAAAAAGTAAATCAGCAATGACAGATAATAGGAAAGTGTGCAGGAAAAGAGGTCGCTGAAAAGCTTCTTCTTACACACTCTCAAGTTTTTCATTTTCAGGGTCTGGAAATTCCTGTGTTTCTGGATACCTACTTCTGATAATACACTGTTTGGGCTTTACCTTTTTTCCCTGGGAAATCTCACTGATATTTCTTTATTATTCTTGTTTACCAAAACTTAGATATCATTTATTTGTGCAAGTCTATGCTGACTTGCACAGGAATCAGAAAGACGTCTTTCACTTACATTTTGGGCATACAAAGATAAAAATATATCCTAGTTTATAGAAATCTCTAACACGTGCCATTAGAAACACTACGTACTTTGGTTCCAAATGTATCAACAGAGACAAATCAAGGCTGAATTTCACCTCAGAGGAACCTAAGACAGACAAATTATTCATTTAAAAAGGATGGAGAACTAGAGAAAAAGGCGTTGAAACAATGAGGAAAAAATAACCTCATGTCAAATGCTAAGAAATTTTAGATTGTCCCAGTAAAGTAAAGGTTGGCAAGTTATAACAATTCTCTAATGAGCTAAGCTAGCTCAGTTTACAAAAAAAAAAAAAAAAAAAAAAAAAAAAANACCAGACAATTCAATCCATTAAAACCCAATATTAATACTATGCTAGAAAATATCATTTTGCAGGCAGGCAATTTTTATCATTTTTTTGTGCAGAAGACAAACAGTCAGCAGGTAAGAATGTTGACCTGGACTAAAATTCCCACTCAGAGACACAGAGACATTGCAGCTATGGAGAAAATTATCTGTCAAAGGAATGAGAAAAAGACGTGTTTTGCCATTTAGAATCTGTGTGTTTCAGAAGCAGAAGAAACATTTGAGCTGGACAATTTCACTCTGAATCCATCTGAGCCTGATTGAACTGACAAAATCTTATTTTGAGATGTGTGTTTGCTGTTTATGTGCTGACCTACACGTTATTTTTCACTTTTTACAGCTTTTATTTGAAGTATTAAGCCCTGAGAAAAGTTCTAACAATAACGACTGTATCAGCTTAAAGCATCTTGCTCACTGTTAATTTTTTCTTTCATGGCAAAAGCACAAATTTTTTAAAATAAGCCAAATTAACAGCTTATTGAAACTCTTGAGGAACAGAGACAATCAGAGTAGCGTGGTTACCAGTACTATCATTATGTAAAAAGACTAAGGAGAGGTGGCTAAATCTAATGTACGTACTAATAAAGAGGTCAGGCTCTAGATTCAGCAAAGTATTTAAATATACCTTACAAGGTGTCCTAAATGTCATCCCATCACCAGAAAGTCTTCAGAAGCTATAGAGAAATCAGACTGAGTTAAATGATGCAGGTGGAGCAAATGGTTGGACAAACTGAAGCAAATAAAGACACCGTAACTAATAAGGCGACAGTACATAGGAAAACGTGTTGCACACAAAATGGCACACACCCCAGCAAACCATAGGTGCATTTTCAAATACGTGCATCTTCTCTGGAAACAGAGTGAGCAGAAGTGCACCAGCACACCCACATTTTCATAGTCTGACATGGAATTTCTGCCGTCATCACTATATAACTGTATGTGCATAATATATATATAAAATACCTATATATGAAACAAACAGTTATCAGTTATAAAATTAAATCACACCTTGTACATTACAAGAACAGGACTCACTGAGAACTTTTGTCTCCTGGCCTGATACCTTACCTTCCTGAAGCCAGTAAGATAACTTGATGATGTGAACAGGATTGTACCAAAAATATCTTATTTGCAGGAACATAGAGAAAGCCTTGTTTCACTGAGCAATGAAGGGTCTAGGAAATAACTTTACTTTGCAGTTTTAAAGATGTCTTTCAGCCATCATAGCTCTTTGCATCTCCCACAACTGCTTCTTTCTGGCATGCCACATTGTGGGTGGGATTTCTGCTCAGACATCCACCAGCTGCCCCGGCAGCTGAAACCCTGTGGTCACATATGTTTGGAGGGTCTTGTAGGGGAGCTGCAGGAGGGGGCTGCTAAGCAGCGCCCAGGAGGTCAGGGCAATGGTGGCCACAGGGCCGGGACATGGCCAACAATGAGAGTCAGTCAGGGTTGGGCACGGTCACTGATCTGACACGTCCCTTACACAGGTCAAAAAAACCCGGCACTTCAGAAAATGCTTTATTTGTTTTATACGATGCCTGCCTTGTAGATAATACCTTCATCATTCAAATACTTACCCAGGAATGGTAAAATTTGGTTTTCATGTTCTGCCCATCTTCCATCTCTTAGAAAGAAGTCACCAGCCACCAGGTCATCACTTTAAGCTAGGTGAATTCACTTTCCATTTTGAACTATGCCTCTCAGAGAAGGAGGAAGAAAAAAAAAAAAAAAAAAAAAAAGGAAGCAGCAGCCTGAGAGAAAGAAAGTAGAAAGAGTAACCCGAGTCCCTGTTCTCATGGTTAGGACACCAACTGGGACAGCAATGAGGAAATCCAGACCCTGGTTCATGCTTACAGGACAATCTCTAGGTTCTTCTCACTCAACCTCAAATGCATAAACAGTTGTGAAAACAGGACAGGAGGACAAGATTCCCCTCCCTCACCCCCCACAAGGTAAAGGTCCTAATTGCTGGACTACAGAGCCTTTCTTACTGTGCAGTAAGTTCTTCACTTACTGCACATCATTAGATAAAACACATTAGTTGGCAGAACTGTTATATTGTCTACATCTGTCTTGATGGAAAGAAGGAAGATCTACTCCATTCTTTCAAAATAAATGCCAACGTGTATCTGTCTTGGGAAGGCTTTTAGTCTCCACACCTGGAAGCTGACAACTTTCTGTTATCTGGAGGGAAGTAAGATTTGAGACATAGTCTCATGCTTTGCATTTTCTCTGGCTTTTTGCCCAGTATTCAGGGCTCTCTAACTTGTTTTTCTGAGCCATTAAAATACCACAGTGCTGTTTGTGACTCTGCATTCCTGACTTTAGATTCTGTTCTTCCTTTGCCTTTCAGGAAAGAATATCTCAAGTATGGGCAATGTCTAACTCATTGGCATTTTAGGCCATTTTTAAAATTCCAGCTCCTAGCATAGAAAAGAGTAGCTTCTGTTGTCTCCAAGAGTCTCATTCCTCCTTTATTTTGTATTCTCACCAGCTTTAACAAGGCATTAAGGTCATCCGTAGATGAAAGTCACTCACATTTTCCGGCGTAATGAAGTATGTTAGCCACTTCACCATGCAAAGGATTGAAAGGTTCATCAGTGGTAAAATGAAAGTAAAAACTAATAGAACTGGAAAACCAATACAGTTCAAATAATATCCATGATAATTTTGCTTATCCAGGAATTCTGATGCCTTTTTCTAGCAAACAACTTTAAAGTGAATTTACTAAAACATCTGAATGGACTATTCAGCATATATACAGTATTCAACACGCAACGTCCAGCTAAACAATGAAGCAAAAGAACTGTTCTACTTTCTTTAAATCTCAGTTTGTAAACTGAGATTGCTACCTAACTAAATCCAGCTTTTCAAATATTATCAAATCTGTCCTGCCTGAGATATGTTATCCTGCCAAAACAGTCTGCAGTATCAGTAAGTTGAGCTATAAACTGATCAGCAGGAGAATCATATTGATGACTGTATTGTTTGGATAAGGCAATTGTCAAGTATTCACTCTGCAAGAGAATACAGAACTAATGACGGGAATCTGCAGCATTCTCTGCTTGCAAAACAGCTGTTCATAAATTTGTAAACAATGTTTTCCACTTTCCCCTTCTCCCTTCTATTTTAGCTCCAATGTCATATTTGTAAGATAACTAGAGACATCAAGAAAATTGTGGTTTTATTTCCATGACAGACATAACTTAGAGGGGAATAATAAATCTAATTTAATATAGTTTAGCATACAAATTGAACTATTGCCTGTACAGTTCATCATTCGACCTTCATCTATATCCATTCTTTCCTTCATGTGTTTATAAAATTAGCCAGATTTGCAACTACTAAGATTACTACTAAGAATATCATAACTCACATCACCCACAGTGCCATCACACTACTGGCAAGGGAAGCTTTGCCAGCATTGAGACACATGAACGCTGACTACAAAAAAACCAGATTCTAGTTTGTGGCACCTACTATTGCCTCCCTCTGTCACAGGTAACACGAGCTGTATCTTCTCTGATGTGCTAAGCAGCCCCCAGGATGCCTGTGAATCTAAGACAGTCCAGTTGCCTGTCTGCTGGGAAACTCCTGGGGGCTTTCACGTGCCAGGGGGATGGTTATTTTTGAGCTCTCTGTCACCGCATGTGAAAAGCAAACTGGCACAGCAAATAGTCCTGACCCATTCTCACAATATCCCTTAAACCCCAGAGTTCATCCTAAACCTGCTATTGCTATTTTTTCAGATACAAACAACTCCTAGGTAGATAAAAAGAAATTACATCGGTAGGTTACAAATCACTTTCTTTTCCTGAAAAGGAATGGACACGAAAAGAGGAAAGCATTAATGTTCGTTTTGTTTAAAGGAAAAAAAATGCATTTTAACCTGGTTGACATCTCAGCCTCAGAAACTCACTGACAAACTGCAATCAAAACATATGTCTTTATGAAATCAGAATCCAGCCAATTTCTATTTCTAAGCAGAGACAATTCAATTATCTGACAGGTGTGAAACTACCACCTTAATTGTATACCTTTAGTTGGTGCTAGATAGAAGACTGATGTAAACATAAGAGAGAATAGAGATATGAATATGAAGGCAACTGGAAAAGTTAGAATGTCAGAAATGTACTGAGGAGACAGTCAAGTGAAATGTCATTGGGAAATGAAAGTCAATGCAAAATTATTTGTATAGTGAAAGGAGAAGAAATGCTGGGAAGACATAGCACTGACAGTAATTTATACACGTTTAGAACAACATAATGAGGAAGCTAGAGGAGGGAAATGCAGGTGTAGACTGTTATCTAAAAGACATTGCACATCAGAATCAAAGCGAAGAAGAGACTTTTGATAGCTACCAGTAAATACCGCGCAAGAAGATAACGCAATCAAGCCAGTTAGGAAAAGAGTAACACATTATTACTGGTAGAGGAAGGTCTCCTGCTGTTAATTTATGTTCATTTTCCTTCCTCCATCACCCAGAAAACCTGCTGACACCCTGTTGAACTTGTGTTCAACATAATTTCTTGAAACAGGGTTCTAGCCGGGTTGGGAAAAGATCCTGTTTTCTTACCTCATCAGGGATGCACCAGCCAGGGAGACCCAGATTGGCCATTTAATATTCCCACAGTGAGCAAAGTCCTTAGATATTCATTACCATGCATAATGTAAAGACTCTGGACTAGAGGCAAACAAAAAGAAAGAACAAAAAGGATTCAAATCAACAGAGAACATTAAGATAAGTGCTTGTTTTTAAGGTGTAATGATCAAGGAGAAAATCACTTCCTTACAATTACAGGAACATAAATTAGAGAATCAAATAAATTTCTTAGATCACAAGTAATTAAAAGTAGTTTGATTAAAGAAAATGAATACAATACGTGCTTTATAGTCACACACTATAAATTTCAGAAACATTCATAGTATGTTCCCTGAGGAAATCAATCCAATTGGAAAATTCAGTCTTGGCAAGATCTAGATGTAGTCCAAACAGCTTTTCTGTTTTGAAATCGTATGGTTCACAATTGTACAAACCCTTCTTTAACGATATCCTTTCTCTGATGTCTTGCAGTATAAAGGCAGACGTTTCTGGTTATCTTTAGAGAGGATATGCCTACCGTGCACCATAAAATAGACAACAGACAACTTCTTTAATTAGATCCTTCTCTATTTAATGTGTGGACGATACTAAGAATGGTTCTGTGACTGTTGTGGTTTAACCCCAGCCAGCAGCTAGGACCACGCAGCCACTTGCGTAGTTCTCCTCCTTCCCCCAGAAGGGCAGGGAGAGGAAGGAGAAAAGGAGGTAAAAGGGAAAGGAAAAAAACCCTCATGGGTTGAGATAAAGACAGTTTAATAGAACAATAATAGAAAAGGAAAATAACAATAGTGAGAATGACACAAGTCACTCTCACGACCCAGTGAATTGGTACCTTCTCGAGCAGTGATTGCAGATTGCCCCGCCCCCAGCCAACCCCCATTTATATACTGAGCATAATATCTATGGTACGGAATATTCCTTTGGCCATTCCGTTCTGTCTGTGCTCCTTCTCGTCTTCCATGGGAAGCTGAAAAGAGTCCTTGAAAAGTATAAACATTGCCTAGCAACAACTACATCAATATGCATTATTGACATTCCTGTCACAGCAATCACTCTTTCCCAGCTGGAACCAGGACAGTGACCTTCTGATTCTGAGGAAAATAAAGGACTCCACTTTTAAAGCTTTTATTTTAGCAAATTATGTTTTGTGCAATTTCTATCAGGATGTTTGTGTACCACTGAGAAAGCAGGTACTAACAAGAAAGAGGAGAAACACAGGCAGCAGTGTATCTTCCCATCAGCTTCCGCTAGTCGTGACGGCTTTCGCTGTGATGAAAAACATAACAAGATATATAGATAAAACTGGATTTCTTGTTTTGATTTTACAGTCTTTACTTGTTCAGTCAAGTACACTGAAGCCAAGCACAAAATGACTGACCTGCAGAGTTCAAATTTATCTAGTTCTTTCAAAGTCCTGATTTCTCTCAAATATCTGCAAGAAAAAGGGGGAGCAGAGAAGGAAAATAAGACAACGTTATTTCTTTGCCAAGAGCCAGTCCCTAGGTCACAGATTTTTTCTTTAAAAGGCAATATTGTTATCTTTTATATAGGATTCAATAAGAAAAGTAATTTCTATGGGCACTTTCAGAGTTTCATGTTGAGTTTTTTAATTCCCATTGATGTGAAAGGAAGTCATGCCAGTAAAGGCCAATAATGTGCATTGGAAAACAGGAAAGAAAAACATAAAATAGAGCTGAATGAGAATGAGAAAACAAACAGCCACTGTGGATTCCAGCTCTAAAAAGACCCAAAATACCTACCGCTGCTTCTGTGGTCCAAGGGATATGCAAACTGCTACCCCCTCACACTCCCGTGGCCAAAGTGCTAATACATGGAAGAGATTAAAAGAGGGTTTTTTTTATGAGGAGGAGAGTGTGAAGTGAGGTTGGACTGTCCTGTGGAAAAGAGGAGGTTAGAGGAACAGATCTGTTGTTCTGAATCAGCCCTGACCAAGATCACAAAATAACTTCGTAAAAATGATTCTCTTATACTCAGTCACTACAGAGGAGGCTGAGTAAAGAAAGGAGTAAAAGAGCTTTAAGTCAGGTCTGTGCTACATTTGGTAGGCCTGTTCAGGACTCGGTATGCTCCTACTATACACCAATGGCTTCCCAGACAGCTTTCCATGCAAAGATTTCCCCCATTATCTGACACCTGCCCTTCTGGAATCATGTGCTGCTGCCACTTTTCTTGCAACACTTCAGGCACTCCTTGCCCATTGCCATGTTGATTCAATTAACTCAAGCAGCAGAAAACTCATTTGCCCAGAGGAAAAGGAAACCATATCCTACTGGGACAGCAAGCTGAACCAGTTCAGAGAAGAGTTGTCGATGAGTTGTCACTGGGGAGTGAGTGTGATTGCCCCTTTTGGCAGCAAAGAGCCATTAGCTTAGCTCAGCTGTACGTACCTTCAACTAGCGGTGAACTTACCAGCAATACCCCTTGCAGAGAATGTGTTTTCTAAGGGCCTTTTCATTCATCTTAAAGGACCTTTACATAGAGAAATAAAGAAAAAACAGTAAATCAAATCAAGCTCAAAAAGCTTCTAGAAGCTCTAATCAAAACACAGTTTCAAAGGCAATCATTGCTGCTGCCCCCAAATAGGCGAGAGCTTGCTGCTCAAGCCCTTGTCCTTGGTTTGTAAAACAGGAAAATGCACTGGCTACTCTGCATTTAGCTCAGAACAACACACTAGGAGCTTGGTGGAGCACAGCTACTGAAATAAGGACTAAAAACACCCTATACGCTTAAGCTCCCTCTTTATAATGAACTAGGACATCACTTCTATGTCTCCCCCTCAACATTTAGCAAGCTCTGCAGTACCCAGAGTGAGATAGGTGTTTCCTATGTATTAAGCTCTAGATACTCCTAAGTAAAATTCCTCAAAATAGTTCAGGTTCAGAACAGGAGAAATGATAATTTATAAAACAAAATTCTAATTGTTCCTCAAAGCTCTCATTCAAGATAAACATGCTCAACAGATAAAGTCATGGATGAATTTTTGTTTACGGAGCTAATTCCAGGGGGCTATTCCACAACCTAGTACTGCAAATGCTTTCCTCACACGTTGGGAACAACAACCAAAAAGATAATAGAGGTGAGATTTTAAAATAAAACTCATCTTAGGAGTAAAATGAAATGAACCAAATGCAAAAGATACACAGTGATTTTTGTAATATAGAATGTAACAGTGTGATTAAAAAAAATAAGTGAAGAAAAATTGAAAATTTTAAAACATTAAAATGTAGTGGTACAAATACCATTAAAGTTTAGAGGGTCTTTAGGATATTTCTTTCAGTTCAATTTAAGGATCCTTTCTAAAACACAATACCATTTCCCTCCCTTTTTTTAGAAGACAGACATGGTAATCCTAAAATGTCTAAGATAAGATCACATCAATAAAAATGTGTAAAATGCAGATATTCAGTGTCATTACTCTATAAAATTCTTGTAATCAAGAAAAGATTTTTCCTAAGAACTGTGCAAGGAATCTTTACCTATAGGAATATAAATTTTATAATATAAATTAAGTCATAGATAAGAAAGATACTTATAAGCAAATATTATCAAGAAGTACACAGGAACTCAATCTGAACACTTGCTGAGCAAAAAGACAAAGAAACACATAGATGTAGAGTTTGAAGATAAAAAAACATCATTCCAAGTAACTCACCTGAATGAATCAAAGCACAGCCCCCAACACGTCTACACTTTCACATACATCAGTGGGGCAGTATTTCATCCTGTATGAGTAGCAAAGCACACTGCAATGAATATAGCACCAGTCACACCGTTGCCATTTTCTTGCATGTTTCTATTTCATGAAACTGCTTGCTTTCATCCCTATTCATGCCAGCACTTAAGCACGTACACAGAGTTTATCAAATGCTAAAATGTTCTCTTGAATTGAAAGCTGGAAGCACTTTCCTGTCACTGTTAAAATCATCACAGGATTTCAGCACAAAATATACATGCATAAACGTTTCATATATTTAAAAACTAGACACATCTAATTGAAGTATCACCTATGGATACTAGAAGCCATCCACACATGCAGCCGAGTGGAGAATACGCAAACTCAAACCACTGGGCAAGGGAGCGGACTCGCCTAAGAAGGCTGCCATAAGAATTACCCTGCCATTGCTCCTCTTAAAAGTCGTGCTCCCAATGGCCTGTGACAGCTGCAGGGAGGTAATAAAATTATTCAATCTGAAGTAAGTTGCTCCTGCTACAGTGAGAAACTCTTTGTAGGGGAAAAGTGTATATGGGAATGGGACATAAAATGCAGAATGGCCTCGGAAAGTGCAAGCAGAGTTACACGTTACCCTGAGGGAAATGGCCCAGGTGGCAGGGACTTTAGATCCTGCAGTATTCAAATATAGCTCCCCACTATTCCTCCTCATGCAGCACTATCGGTGCCAAGGTCAGATCAAGTCATGGAAGAAAGGCATCCATTTAAGGACAAGATGAAAGTTTTGCCAGTGGATAGAGAAAAACACATGCTGGAGCACTTCAGGCCCCGTGAAGTTTGCTGCAGTTGAACCACCCTCCAAATCTGGAGTTTAGAAGTGCTCCTGAATTCCTCTCCCACACTAAGCTAACACATCCCCCAGCTATGCTTTCTCCCATATTTGACTGGCTGAAAAATCCATCCTGTACTAACTTACCAGTCTTTAACCATGTGATGACAGGAGTGCTTTTCCTGCTCGTTTTTGGAAATTAAACAATATCACAAACTGTTGGAGGCTTTCATCTACAGGACTTTTATCGTACTGTTGCATAGAGGTATGGAGACAGTAGGGAAAGGTGTTGCCCCAATCACTTATGTGAAGGGAGGTAAGAAAAAGTGTTTTAGGGAGCTGATCCTTATTGCTAGTGAGTTCTTAATTGTTGCTTTTCAGATCCACTCTTTCTGCACACTATGCCTCTGGGCAATAGCAGACTCTGTTGTCAGTCACATACAATTCCTGCCTTCCCCCCAGCACTTCAAAGCTGCATATGGGAATGAAAGATTAGTATGGAAAGATACATATATTTTTAAGTGACACGAATGCTTTTAAACATTCACAACAGTACTCCTGAAGTCCCATCTCAGCTGCTGGTTTCATATTCATGATCATAACTATCTTCATTGTGGTTTTAGTTGTAGCATGTTCCTCAAAGTTTTAAAATGTTTTGTTATAAATCCACTTACACTAGACTGTAGATAATTTCATCATTTGCCTTTTTGCAAATTTATGAGACGTGTTACTGCAAAAAGCAAGCTCACTGAGCAGACCACTGTCCCTGACCCTTTTACATAAGACCACTTTTATCTTTCCACATAGCTTCTAATCTAATATCAGAAGCAATAAAATATATACTTAGCTGCCATAGCCCAGATAAGGCCATGTTTTCCTGACCCTCAAAGTCACAGTTTGCTTGATAAGCTGATGTTTCAATCAAAAAGATTTTTTCTCTGTGCTGGCCTGAAAAGGTATTTTATACAGAACTGAACAAACAACACATCTTGTCTTTATCCTCCTGGACTTTTCTTACACAGTCTCCAAAATTCTGACCTAAGGTTCTATTCAAATACCAGAGGTGTTACAGACACAATGGCACATGCTGATGAGCTGAACTTCATAAATGTTTTATTTGTTGATCTTCATACCCACTTAACTTTTGGCTCCATATGCCTCAGGATTAGTCAGGCTATGCTAAGTAATCGCAGATATGGAGACAACCGACTTTCTACTAAGACAGGAAAGTCCTGTGATTATGGTGTATGAACGTGATCAGGAAATGCACTTCAGCAGGCAACAATGCTATAGATTTTCAGCCAATTACAGCCTAAGGTCTTGAAAGATAAGCTCAGAAAGTGGCTTAAAGATAGGTACTTACTTTAGCATTTTCCTCCATGAGGCTTCACATCAGTTCCCCTCATCTGTTAAATGGAGGTGACATAATTTCTTTACACAGAGTTACAAGGGTGATTTTTTTCGGGCCGGTTCTTGTTTATATGGTCATTTCCTCTTTCTTTAGCAAAGTTGAGGGTATATGGGTTATTTCCAAGCCCTTTGAGACTGCTGCACCCCATTTGCTTTCAGAAGATTATTGTTGCATAGATAGCTGAATTCTAACAAATATGGTTTCATCATTTCTTCATAAACCAAAGCATACGGTCTCCATTTCCAAGAAGGGACATAAGTCTTCAGACTACTAGGCCAATGCCTTTTGAAAAGCTACGAGTAGGTGCTCATTTAAGACTCACTTATTCTTCTCATCCTATCTCAGAGTGTCCTTTAAAGTTCTTAAAATCCTAGTATTCTTTTAGACTCTGCAGGAGAATTTTAGCACTGAAATGCTTGGATGTGACATGTTCTTACAACAGGATGAATCTGGACTGCATTTGGACTAGCACCTTTACCACACCTACAAATACAAGTTCACGCATAGAGATACATAGAGTTTATAGATATTTCAAAGGTATGTGTGTGCATAATACACATACACAAATTATGTTATTGTCCTAAATTGTCCCAGTAGGTAAGAAGCAAGGAGGTAGCTTCACTTCAGATTTTGACATCAGCTGGAATTGTGAGGAAAATCTGTGACAGTGCAGGTGATTCTGACTTCATTCCTTTCCAGCTTACATACTAATTGTGAGCTAAGGAGATCTTCAGCTACTAGAACATGACCAAGTAGCACATCATGGGTTTAATCTTACATTTCAAAAGTCCCTGCAACATTATTTAAAGATAAGCATTCAACCATGTACTTCCTTACTCTTTCTTCTCTCTATAGAGGGACACTATAAACAAACACAGTTTCTGCATAAGATTCACATCTGAGCTATCCATGTATACCCCTTCTATTTTTTATGGTGTCCTTTAACCTGAAGCACAGGAACATCAGAGAACAACCAGAGCCATCAAGCTCAGCCCTCCCAAATCACATGCATGGAACTGATTTTTAGTACTGAGAGGCTGTGAAGAACCTGTTTCATCTCCATAACACTTTCCATCACCCAAAACCAAACATAACATTTATAATAGACCACAACATTTGCTACAGGAATATGCCAGTAAATGTCACAAGCACTGTTGTGTCTTCCAACCACGCAGTAGAACAAGCAACACTGTGGTCCAAATCTGAAGTTAATGACAGAAAACTCTCCTAACCCATGGTAAGAGTAATCATGTCTTACAACAGGATTTGCTTTGCTAAAGAAAGGCATAACGCACACCCAGTACTCACTGCATAAGCTTGTACATTACAGAGCATCCATGTTAAGCTGTTATAAAGGAGGCGGCTGGATGCTCTTCCTTTCCATCCAGTTTCTCCTTTACTATTTAAAGACCACATCCCCTAAATGTAGGACATTTTTCTTTCAGTATTCGGCTGAACTTACTGCTTATTGAGCTACTACTCATAACATATCCACCTGCAGGTTTTGCACTGTCATTGTTCTTCCTACACTTCTGTGTGCAAAAGACTAAAAAAAAAAGATAAATCATTTCCCAGACCCTGATGTGCAGTCACCTCTGAGGTCAAACAATAGCTGTTTAGACAACACACAGTACACATCTGCACATTAATTTAGTCTGAGCTGAAGAAAATCTCTAGAACAAACTGCAATTGCAGAGAGAACCAGTTATGCAGGACGTCATCATCCATAAATCATGCCCTGAGAAGGTAACAGCATCAGTTTTACATCACCTAAGGGACTCTCACAGTATAGCACAATTCTACAGTGATGTGACAAAACTTGCCATTGTCTGCCCTACTTCAACTAGAAAGGTCTACTTTACTCAAACTTCAATTGTTTTTTGATTCATGAACTTTCCGATTTTCTCTACTGTGGAAATACAGATCAGTCTGGACATTAATAAGGAAGGAGAGATATACATGCATCATAAAATTAGCTCATATCTGACAGCCCGACACAGATATTATGGCTTATATTAAAAAAGCAGTATATTATGGAAAATGATGTGTCACCATTGATGCATAACAGCCAAACGATTAAATGCTTGAATTCAAGCAGCAAGGGAATGCTGGCTTGCCATAGGTTCTAGATAACACAGCTGCTTCACCTCTGTCCCTTAACTTCATTTTTTGTATTTCATGCTAGCAAAAAAGCAAAATGATTTAGTTTTATTTTTCCACTGATACTATTGGGTTATTCTATTCCATAACCCAAATCCTGCAGCTTTAGATCCAGCAATGTGTACAATCACTACAAGGAAAGTTGGATTTTATCATGACGTTATATGAGACACAAAGTGATATGTCGTAAGTGATAAAAGAGAAACAGCACAAATACAATGTACAGAAAGGATTATTCTCCCCTGCAGATACAGAACTCCTGAATCTGTGATTAGTGGTGAGGGATTAAAGTACACTATCTTCCAAAAAATGCCAGCTTAAGTAATGGTACCACTGGGCAATAAAGAAAATACATTGCCTGAAAAAGTAAGAGTTTCTCTATATAACTGATTTTCCCTATACCACTTTAAGTAAAAAATAAATATCGGAGTATTAGGTAAACTGTATAAGTCTGGTAAAAATATATTAATGAAATGTGCATATACTGAGAAGTGAAGAACATATTTATTTTAAGTTATTGCAGAATCAGTCTTTATCAAACAAAGAATACAGTATATGAAATGAATTTTAGGATGTTAGCAGGACTTGATATTGAAAGGGAAAGAAGATGCTTTAGTAAAAATTTACCATGCTTTCTTTTCACTTATCAGTATAAATATAGCCGTCTTGCTAAAGTGTTATATAGATAATATTCCAATAATACTTACCTGTAATACTACTGCACTTAAATCAGAAATATGATAAGTAAAGGTGGACCAAAATCATCCAAATAATGATTGGAGTTATGAATGTTGCACAGACATTAAAACCAAAACAAAGCAAACCAACCCAAACAAACAAGAAAAAAAACCCTAACCATACTGTTAGTATCTTGGATATGTCTTGTTTTCTAGAATAAAGGGAAACACTGTGGCACAGCTCACTTGAGATACTAAGCCCAGAAAGCAGCTACCTGCCCAAGCCAATGGCAGTGGGCAAGTCCTGCCAATGTTGACTTTTTTTTAACCGCAACTTGAAGTAACTATATGTTCCTCACATCTTGCTCTAAAAACTAGTTAAGCAAGGAAAAAAAAAAAAAAGTCTCAAAAGTCAGTCCTTGCCTCCTGTCATATACGGGAAACTTCAGGTAAAACTGTGGTTTTGAGAGCGTTGACTAAGTATGGTCTACGTCGTCATATGGAGAAATGGCAAGTCCTATTATGGTCCTTCTTTAGTATTGTTATTTCAAAAATGCTTTGCAACATGTTGATGTCGCTCATGGAATTTTTTCTGTCCTGCAAAATACATCCTCTTTTTCATGTAGTTGATTAGAGTTACCTATTCACAGGGAACATAAATTAAGAAGGAATAAAGAGCACCAAATAAACCAGCCAAATTCCATTTTCCTAAATCCAACAAACAGTACACTCCAGCATTATCCAATTAACTTCCCTGATCTAAAAATAAAACTTTTATTATTTGGTGTTGCCCATACAAATTTCTTTTTAAATTGCTAATTTAGAGAAAGATCAGTCTGAACACACTGAAATATTTATATAGGATGAGACCATTCCAAAGCACATGAATGACTTTGAGCTCCTTCACTGGAAAGAAGAGACCCTTTACATCCATTGTACTCTCAGATGATGTCTTTCCTTAGCATCTCCTTCGCCCTTTTTGTGTTTTGCCTTTTCTGTTCAGATTCTTCGTATGTTGTCTCTAATCATTCAAGTATTAAAAGATTCCCTGGTCATAAAAAACTTTGTAAGCAGAATTACTCACTTGTAGGGCAGAGTCTAGAGATGAAAATGAGCCAGAAATGCTCTTGGATATCATATGAGACTCTTCAGTTAACAAAAGAATAGATATCCTTTATTAACATGTGTCCTCCGACAAGCCTCTTTTCTGCAACAGTCAGAAAAGATATGCCAAGGAAGCTCCAAATGATGGATGCCCTGCAGGGACTAAGGCAACAGTTTTCAGCATTGTGTTCTCAAACTATTTTTCAATGCTAAACTGAACTGAAATTCCCTATCACAGTGTTTACCTTCCCCTGTGGAAGGATGTACGTTTATATCAGTAGTGCTAGGTAAGAACATGGCCCCTGAAGAGATCCTTCATGCCATTTTACCACAGACGAGTCTGAATTTCTCTTTCCACAAGTAAAAATCTACAGCTGCACAACATTTTTGCGCACACTTAGTATAAATACTTGGAACCCATTGTCTCTCACATGTTGATATGCAGAGTAGAATGGAAAAAAAGATAAGAAGTAAAAGGTTGGTTTTCCTAAGTATGAGTAACCAGAAAGCACAATATCAGGATGCAGTGAGGAGTCTAGTCAGCAAAAAAGAGAGCTGATGGTAGCAGCTCAGATATCATAAATTCTACTAATGCTGGCACAAAGGAGAGCCCAGAAGAAACCTAAGACATACTTTTTTTTCCCCTTCCAGGGAGAAGTTTAAAGAAAAAACAAACAACAAAACCAGACAACGACCAAAAAGCCACAGCATTTATTCACGTGGAAAGACTACTGGAGCAGCCATTCTTGCTGAATCAAGTCCGGTACCAAGAGTTGGATTTGAGCCTCAATTCTGACAGCCCTCTATACGCAGAACTTCCATGCCTATCAAAACACGGTTTGAAGAGATACGCAAGGTTTGAAGAACAAGACCTGAGACTGCCTTGTTTATTAAATAACCCACTTCAGAAAAGCCAAGAGGAATTCCTTGGTTACGTGGGTTTTTCACACCCAGGATGCTGCTCGGATGCTGCTCAGATGCTGCTCAGATGCTGCTGAACAATAATGTTGCAATCCATCAATTAAAAGGAGTCGGTGCCATCAACCTGAGTGTTATTTTGAGATGCGTGAGCAGCCGCTCTGCTCTAGTTGATTACAGATGCTGACGTTTTTACCACCATATTGACTCTCCAGTTCCAGCATTTCAGCCTTAAGTGAATATTGAGTCATTTCTCAGGAACTGCAAGAAACGGCTAAGCAGATGCGCTCAGTCAGCCTTGTCAGCTTTTCCCTTGTGCAAATCCAAATGTATCAAAGTTTGATTAGCACTGTAGAGAAAAAAGACCATCTGCTAACAAACCGAATGCATGTCCCATTGCAAAAAAAAGGAGCAAAGAGCTGTTAGATACCTGCACTGCTGAAATATAAAGGGAGCAGGAAGTTGTTGTTTCTCTCAAACAAATATGTGCCCAAAATAAGAAGGTAAACTCTGAAACCAACATAGCAAAGGTGAAATCACACAATCAGTGCACTTTTTCTTACAGTTCCTTTTTGCTGTATGTAAAAACACAGCAAGTACTTCTGTTGCATCCACTTTTCAAATCAGATTAAGGAAATCCATTATTCACTGGATAAAATGATCATGATTATTTTTTGTAGTTAATCCTAAACAATTTAGATTAAATTCCTAAGCCTGTGTCTGCTTAAATTTCTGTGGAAAGACTTTTGGAACACACTTTACAGCCATCTGCTTAAGTGGATGATGTAAGGTCACATTCCATAGAATTCTTCAATGAAAGATAAAAAAATCTTTTCACAATTGTTGATGCTTTTGAAACGTTGGTTTGGGGTGGACAGGAAAAAGAAAAAGAGGTCCTCAAATCAATTTTGTTTCTGTTTATCCAACAGCTATTGCTCCAAAAAGATTGTTAGCAAAACACAGAAGCTGGAGTGATATTTCATTCATGCTTGCAATATCTATTACTTCATGAAATAAATGACCCTGAGAAATGTCAGTTTATACATTTTAAAACAAGTTTTAATTTAGGCCTGTTGTCACAGTACAGAGCAATATCATAATTAATGATGTGAAACTGGTAGCTAAGATGTCATTACACATGGGAATGTCACAGTGAATCAAGTTCAACTAGCTACTAAAAAAATTCAGCACTGGGATATTAGTTTTTATACTCACGGTATATCAAATAAATCTTTGACAAGCTACAAAAAAGGGTATGGATTAAATATGATATGGGATGAGCAGATTTGGTAGAAAGCTGGCCCAGAATCTCAAAATGCCAGCAAATCAAGGCCTGGGGGTAAGTCGGGCTATTTATTTGCCAAGCTGACCTACTTCTATTACACTTATCATTCTTCTGAATACCATTTACAAGAGTATTCCTGTCAGAGCTAAAGACAATGTTAATTCATCACAGCTCTGATGTCATTTCTAAGAAGGATGTGTACTTCCTGAAGATGTGTTTACAAACATTTCTAGGAAGTACTCTGAGCTGCTCAAAACACCTTTGCCCTGTTATCAGCTAGCTTTTTCTAAATCAAATTAGCATTTACACCTAAAAATTAGGTGTAAAATCAAATTAGCATTTACACCAGATTAAAAAATACTTTCAGTTGGTTTTGTTTTTTTTTCATTACAGAAATATGCTTGTTAGAACCATAAGTTACTTCTCATCTAAATATTCATGAACAATACAAAGTTTTAAGAGAGAATAACATAACTGAAACTGTGTAATAGACTGGAAGTATGGTATCTGCTGGAACTGGTTAAAAGCCACATAGTCCATTCTCTTTGTGGCCCTGTCCTTGGAGTTCCTATGGGCAGGTAGGAGGTGTTTGGGCATGCCTAGCCAACAAAATTCCCAGCCCTCAGGGCAGAGGTGGAACGTACACTGAGAATCTGAGCTGTTGTTTTTATGAAAATAAATTGTGGCTTACCATTATTCCACTGTATTCGGGATATCTTCACTCAAACAGTACACATCATTCATTGACTGACTGGAACAGAACAAAGCCATTTAAAAACAAACAGTTACAAAACCTCCACGTTTTACTTATTGTATATGCATTAGCTTATGGCAGGAGACAATTACCTGTCTGCTACTGGCATGTTCTGATGCATAGCCCTTTTCATTTCAACAAATGAGGACATATAAGAGCTATTGCTGCTCTTGTACACATTGATGGGTTTTTGTTCCTTTTTCTAGACAATTTTTTTTTCCCTTTAATAATCCTCCTTTATTAATCTTCTCTTGTTTAAACCTGATTTGTACTTTTGAATCTAATTTTTCCCCTTACCTAAGGACTGTACTCCTGTGGACAGTTTCACTAGCCGCTCATGCTTAAGAGTGTTTTGTACCATCAGACGTTGCAGCTACTGGAAGGTGTGATTGCAACCTGGGGGTATACCCAAGCTCATTTTGAACTGGTTTGTTCAGACAACAACTTCAGTGAGGATTCAGCCCCACGGGCTTTCTCCTGCCTCTCCCCTCATATATCCAAACATTTCCATAGGCTTATATTTAGAACCCCGCACTGCTACCACTGCAATCATCAGCCCCTTTAACCAGAAAAAGCTATTGGCTGCAAAGCTACGTGTGCAACAGTCACTTCACTGTAGTATAGATTCATCTTTGGGAAGTGTAAATATTTTAACGGGGTGTTTTGGGAGCACCCTTATCAGGAGCGCTTTCTCTGCCACTCTCTTCACAGCTAGACATTTCACTTTCCTTTCATATAACTCTGACTATCTGCATTTTACGCCTAGCATCTATCTCTAATGAGCTCTTTTGTACATGAACTCAGCCAGGCATGTCTG
This sequence comes from Anarhynchus alexandrinus, assembly GCA_008711295.1. Taxonomy (NCBI): domain Eukaryota; kingdom Metazoa; phylum Chordata; class Aves; order Charadriiformes; family Charadriidae; genus Anarhynchus; species Anarhynchus alexandrinus. The sequence continues at coordinate 544,313 of VUYV01000055.1, forward strand.
CAAGGAACATATTTACGCCTCTTGCTGAGGACTTCTGGCTCAGGGAATACCTCAGAGTCCATCAGCTCCATGTCAGCCTTTCCTACCTTGATAGACAGTTCAACTCTCCAGTTTGTAACGTGATCATGGCTTTCTGCAGAATATTTGTACAAAAAGTCGTGTTAATGAAATGTACAACATTACTGAGTGCTGGTATGCAAGTAACTGTACAAATAGATGCCCTTTTTTTTGTTGTTAAAGAAAGTATGTTTTCATCATTAACTGCATCTTGTAAACATTGATCCCATTTTGTCATTATCATAAGGGCTTCAACCTGGGCACTACTCATGCAGTCCTGTAGACTACTGAGAAGGGAGGAAAAAGGAGAATTTCCTATGCTTTTTCTTCTAGTCAGCTTTTAATATTTTCATAAGCCTTTACAGTCGTTACTCTTATACAAAGATAAGGTATGAATGGTTGTGTGTATACTTAAAAAAGGCATTTCATGCTGTGCATGCTGTCTCATGTTACCAGTTACCTAACTTGTACCCATCCATACTCCAGCTGTGTTTTCTCTTGTTCTTTCTTTCTGTAAGAACCAGCAGTTAAAATCACCTTGGCTCTGATTTTAGGATACTAGCGCCAAAGGAGAGATGTAAAGAAAGGCAAGAGGAAGGGGTACAGCAACATATTGCCACTAGTATTACCTGTAGGGAAGACTTGGTGGACTACTGTTGCTTTGCTCTTACCACTAGGAATATAGGAAACATACATTTGTAGAAAAACGACATACCCAAAGTGTAAGGCATACCCTCTGAGTTCACAGATAGGATGCCAACCTTGGCTGATGTTTCTTTTTGTACCCCACAGTCCTTATTCCTTCAGGATGTCAGGACAGGATGAAGCTATTACTTCATTCTTACTTCCCTCCTCTCTAATCTTTTAAGAGGATATGGTGTGGGGGGTTGGGAATAGGTGGCAAGGGGAATTTACACTACAATAATTTTCATTACTTAAGTCAGTGCTGGGCAAATACTGGCCAGGAAGGCTTTTAGGGTAGTTATTAATTCTGTACCTAAAATCTCTCACTATGGGGCAGGAAAAAAGAAATCTGAACTCTGTTTTCTGCCTTCAGTCATATAGAAAAGAAAGAACTTCACTGCTCACTGCAATAAAGACAGCACAGAGAGTCTCACAAATGCAGCAAAGTTTCTAGGGCACACGGGGGATAACGGATCATAAAGGTGTGCTATGTATTATGCAGTATGCCTTTTCCTCAAGTACCTTCCAATTGTCAGATCTAGGAAAGGGTAAACCAAGGGTCATTTGGTTCAAGTGATTAGATGAAAGTGAGGCAGGTCACCTTGCCTATCTGAAGGCGTTTATGGTAAAACACTGGCAGCACAATTTTGAAGGTGGGAGAGGAAAAGGAAGTGAACAAATTCCCTTTGAAATTCAATGTTATTGAATTCAAATACCCAAGAGAACATGGTCAATGTGTAGAGGTCAGCTTCCTGCCAACCACTGCAAACTGGAAAAGGCTTAGATATGAAATCATTCTCTGTATGCTGAGATGCAGAAGCCATGAGCAAATATTTAATAGTTATAACATAAATAAGGATTAAAATAATATTGTATCAAAATCTCAACTATTTCAAAGTGCAGCTGCTGGCCAAAAAAAGGCAAGTTTGAATAACACCCTACAAAAAAAAAGCCCCAGCAAATTGTGCCAGGAGATAAAGCGAGCACTTACTGGAGCGTGTGACAGGTATATTATTACTGTTTGTAAATAGTTCTGTAGCCCCAGTACCATGGTAGGCAGTTTACAGACAAACTGAATAACAAGATCTGTGCTGTGAAGAGCCTCCAGTCTCAGCTGACAGTTATACAAACAGGGACAAGGAAGTGGAATAACAAGGAGGTGTGAGGATACACATTTTCATCAAGTACCATTTCAAGAAACAGGAGAAGCCCAAATACCAGTTCACTGCTGCTGAAAGAAAAAGCTCTTCTCTACCACCTCCCCATAGTTTTTGCCTCCCATCCTTACACCCAAACACAGCTCCTGCATCAAGTTCTCCTCTCCCTCCCAGAATCACAAAACGGTTGGAAGGGACCTCTGGAGGTCATCTGGTCCAACCCCTAAACTTTCCTCCCCTCCTTCGTCCAAGACAATTTGACTTACTAGACAGTCTAAAAACTACCGAGAGAACCCCTGAACTGTTTGTTACTGTCTTAATGAGTTAGATCAGGTCCCAAAAGGGACCACTGAGGTCAGATCTTGTATAAGGGTGTGACCCCACAATTGGGAGAGAAGAAACAGGAACTTGAGTTCAACTACACACACGGTAATGCCATCCTCTTTGCTCCATGCCTTGTGGAATATTGGTACATTATTTTTAATTTTAGATTTTTTTGTTGCCAGTAAACTAGCTGAGTAGGTGCAGGGAGGTAGTGCATTATGTCTCTCTCTGAAAGTATGCTTTCAGGAGCATTTTTATTCTGTCTTGCCTTAGGAACTCTTCTCTGGCAAGGAAAACTTCTCAGCCACATTTACTAAGGCTGCCAAGAGGACTGCAAATGAGAGATTAAAGATCCATGAGGTTTGTCCCCCTAAATCTCATAGGTATTTTCAAAAACCCTGTTGTAGGATTCTTGAGGTTATTTTCCTCTAGTACACATTTTTACATCTCACCTCACTGCTCTTTGAGTGACCTCAGTAGAGGCACTTCAAGGTATTTGCCCTGCTGTTTTGCTTCTGATGTATCCAAACCGTGAGGGATTTCAGCGGGAGCAAAGCCAAAGTAGGTGCTACAACATTTGTTTCCACATGACTTCACTGTCTTCTGTGAGGGTTTCTTTCCTTTTGATTCCTTTGCTTTAAAGATGTGTGGGTGTTTGGTGGGTTGTTGTTGCTGTTGTTTTAATAAATTCTCACTACCATCTTCCTTTTTGGAGAACCGAAACATATTTTAAAGGAAGTGGAATTTTAGGCAAATAAATTTAATTCTGCCTTGCCCCTGATTCAACATTTATTTTCCTTTTAAGAACATAACAGTGGGCTGTCAATTCCATTTGCAAGCCAATCTCAGACAAGTACCAGTTCTTACCCTTTCCCAGACAGGTGGCCAGCTGAGAGATTTTGCCGCATTAGTGCTCAACTCATTTAGACTTCCTTCAAGACTGAGTGATTTCTGGGAGGGGACTCAACCTCTATGACCTCCCATTGCACCCTACTTTGCTGCTAATCACTCCACCATCAGTCCCTGAAAAGCAATTTTACATAATCTTCACTGGGCAAAAGGAATTACAAGTATTCTGCCTGTTACTCTACTTCTACAATCAAGTTACAATGGTGTCATTTATGTTCTAACCAAGTATTTGCAACTGCTTTTATCTACATATGCATAAGTATGTATGTGTATATATTTATATGTTTGTATGTGGATATGGACTGAAAACACAACTCAGTTAATAGACTACGGTGCAGCTTCAGAAGCTTATCTAAAGAATATTAAAATAGCCAAGGCATCCAATAATATATAATAGGAAGGTGAAATTTGAGGTGAGTATATTCATACTTTATCCAGCATGTCACATATATTAATCTATAATAATCCTAAATGCACAAGATAAGAATGACAGTAGTGACCTGGATGGATATTGCACTGACCTCTGACTCCTACTTTGATAGGTCCCAATTATAAACTGCGCACTCTAAGTTCTGGACGTTCCAGCTGCAGCTGTTTAAAACATGTGGCTCCTTCTCTTGAAATTACCACCAGTCCCTTGCAGAAGGGATCACATTGGTGCCTCAGTCGCCTCCAGCATCTAGAGCACATTGCCACTTGATATGAAGTCAGTGCCACCACGCTACCACTGCAGGCTCTAAATTGGATGGAGCAGCTGAAAACTGAGTACATATTACTTCAGCTGGTCCTGCCGGAGAGATAGTAGCTCTAAGCTGAGGGCAGATTGTCTTAAACTACCGCAGCTAGACTTCTCCAACTGCAGGAAAATTGACTGCAGTTTTTGCTGGTGTTTCTTTAAAGTGGGTGACTGGTGACAGCCAGGTCTGTCAAATGTATGTTTTCAATTAAGAATATCAGTGGATTCCACAAAATGATAACATATATGACAACTGTGGTGTATTTGAAGATACTTTTCCTTTTGAAATCAAACATGGGGAACTCTTCTCTGCCAGAAGAGCTCGGGGGTTGAATAGGATCATTCCTTTCTCAAAAGCTTTGCATGTCCCTCTCCTGCGCACATTACCCTTTAGCAGAGCCGAGCAGTCTGGCATGCAGCTGTCAGGGCTGAAGCTGGGGTTGCCTGAGAGAAGCTGGAGAGCAACTGAAGGAGCAGTGGATGTCAGGTGTAGTCTGTGAAGGAAAAAGCAAGTGACTGAGGAAGAAATGAGAGAGCATCAATGGGAATAAGCATAAGCCAGCAAGGAAGAACAACAAGCTGTCAAAGGATGTTTTTTTGATTGTGAATGCTGGCATTTCCACTAGCCTCACTGCAATAAGTTATGAACGGTAAGCAAGAATTGTTTCCTCTCAGATATTGGAACCTAGTTAAGTTCAGAAATCCAGACCAGTGCTACAGCAAAGAAAGCAAACTCACCCTCCGGCTAAGCATTGCATTCATATTCCAGCCACCTCCTTTCACAAAGGAAAAAAAGCGGTGTCTGTCCTGAGTTCAGGAGTCTAATAGCTGCCCTTAAATGCTTACAAGAAACACGCTGTGCAGTTAAAGCTGCAGAGGAAATATGGGGTTTATCACACAGCTTTGGACCAGCAGTGATGAGAGCAGTGGCAGTGCAAGTAAACCTCCGCTCTGGCATTTCACAAACCCAACGGAGAAAGGCAAGGGAGAGAGAGCCTCTTGCCTTTTGGGAAAAGTGTAGCTAGAGAAGGGATTACTACTCAGGAGAAAGCAATAAAAAAAATGTTTGTAATATACGCTGGTAATTGGAGAGCTACCGCTTAATCCTGTTCATGGGTTTAATAGCTTCTAAGGGAATTTAAATAAGTTAGTGAGGTTTAACATTCCTCTGAGAGATGAGTCCATGTATAACCTTGTATTTCATAATTAAAAATCTCTTTGATCTGTAGGACCCAGAAAATTGATTATAGTAAATTACAATCTGAACAACCAACCACTTGATGCTATGAATAATGCAGGAAAACTTCAAGATTTAGCATGTCTGTATAGTCTACCAAAGGATCTGGGGCAATGGAGGTCTTAGCAGCTTAAATGAGAAGCACATGCTATTGAAGAACAGCAATAACGTCATCATCTGCTTCCCCTTACTCCTCATTAGCACTATCTACAGAGTAACAAATTTTGCATAATTTTAGCATTAATATGAATGGTGTAATAATAATAAAAGAACCCTTAATCCTTGAACTGGACTGAATGTCTAAAGAAAAAAAAAATGCCAGAAAATTGAGACAAAAAACCCACAAAAGGAGTTGGAGAAGAAAGGAGATTAAATAGGTAAAATGAACTGGCCTTATTGTGGCTAAGAAGCATCAACTGGGTTAAAGTAAGGGCAATACAAATAAAATAATAGCTCAACCTAGGACATACTGACATGAGCTATTTTTACTTCAGTAACAAATTGTCTTAATTTATTTTGATTAAATATTGGATATGTTAATTCAGTAACTGAGCTAGACATAAACAAATACTGGTGTATACAAGTCAAAAGCATATTAATATTTAAAAGTAAAGACCTTTAATCTCCACCTTGATCTCCCCTATCCCCCCTCTTCCAGAAATCAATCCCTTTTTCCCAGAAAATAATATTTCAAATTAGCAAGCAGGGATTTTGCCATTAAGGTCATAAAGTCAAAGATGAACCAAGGGAAAAAAAAAAGTTGGGGAATACAGAAAAGGGAGTTTCATAGGCAATAGCAATATGAAACTATTTTAAAGCAAGAACATCTCAATACTACACCATGTCAAGGAAAGCATTAATTTCTATATCTCAGGCTATTCTGACCTCTCCTAAGACGATAGTTGGCCTTTATATTCAAACGGTAATCACACAGAAAATATTCTCAGCCTTTTCCCTATTACTGAACCATTCCAAAACAGAGAGCTATGCCATAATTTGCTCCATATGGGGAAATGATAAAATGAAATTACTTCATTCAGCACTCTTTCCATCCTCAGGTAGACTTCCTATGAACCCACATAGAGAGTGTAGGCTACAAATCTAAGCTTTTCATAAGAACATGCATAGATAATCAAGACAAGGTGCGAAAAGTATTGTACACAACAGCCAAATCTTTATCAGGTTTAATTGATTTTGTTTCTTAAACAGGTTCTGTTTAAGGCTGTGTCATGGTTTAACCACAGACAGCAACTAGGCACCACACAGCCGCTTGTTCACTCCCTCCAGCAGGATGGGAGAAGAGAATCAGAGGGACAAAAGTGAGAAAACTTGTGGGTTGAGATAAAAACAGTTTAATAATTCAAACAAAATAAAGTGAATAATAATAATAATAAATTGTAATGAAAAGAAAAATAACAGAGACAAGCCATACAAATTAAAACAATGGCTCACCACCAACCGACTGATGCCCACCCAGTCCCTGAGGAGCATCCTCCCCCACCAACCTTCCCCCTAGTTTTATTGCTGAGCATGACGCCACATGGTATGGAATAGCCCTTAGGTCAATTGGGGTCAGCTGTCCCAGCTGTGTCTCCTCTCAACTTCTTGTGCACCCCCAGCCCGCTCGTTGGCAGGACGATGTGAGGAGCAGAAAAGGCCGTGACTCTGTGTAAGCACTGCTCAGCAATAACGGAAACATCCCTATGTTATCAACACTGTTGCCAGCACAAATCCAAAACGTAGCCCCATACAAGCTACTATAAAGAAAATTGACTCTATCCCAGCCAAAACCAGCACAGGATGTTTATAAGTAATTTTTCTCAACAAAGGTGAAACCCTGAAAGATAAGTGATCTTAGACCTAACTCCTAAATAGAAAACTTGATGAAACTCCTTCTTGGTAAGTGACAGGAGACCATTAATTGTTGGAATATGGTTCAAAGTTTGTTACCAGTTGAACGTTGACTGACATTAAGTTGTAATAGATTTTTCAGTAAGTTACTTTTAAAGAAATTCAACTGAATTTTCCCTAATATTTTGGCATAAAGAGTATCAAAAGGTTTGGTGGGTTGCTGTTTTCTTCGTTTAGATAACATCAAGTGCTTGCGTAACTACTCAAATAACTTCTGGAAGGTTTCAAATTCTTCATTTCCAACACATATTCCAAAATATGTATTTATATTTGGATAATAGAAATCATCCTATTTAATCCCATTCATTGTACCAAGGGCACATTTTTATTTCAGTACAATTAGTAAAGGTAAAATAGGCAGGAGACATATGCCAATCTTAACAAATGAGACCAAGATGAAAATTTGCCTCCATGTTTTCTTCAGTAGGATTTTATACTTGGATAACTATGTTCAACTGGGTCTCTCAAAGGAGCCATATCTTTTTTTCAGTGAAGACATGTAACTATTTTATTAAACAGTTCAGCTTCCACAAAAAGTTTCATAATGTCTACAGCAGCTTATAAATCTCTTTCTGTACATCTCATCTTAGTGTTGATTCCAAAACTAATGCCAGATAAAAGTCTTTTAGAGCTCTCCACTATTCTTTCTCTTTCCCTCAACCAAGCTTGTAATTTATTTTTTTTATTTGTAATGACTCAACTCAATACATTAAATACATTCCATAAAATTATATCTGTAAAAATAAAAATCACTTACTGAAGGCAGTATCACTTTTTAGTGACTAAATTTCTGTACCAGACAAAAGGCATCCTTTTGCATTCCTCCAAAATCACAGGAAGTCATTAAATAAGTGTTAATTAAAACTGGTAGTCAAAAACCATCTACTTCAACCAAAACCACCACACACCATCTTCTACCTAGCATCCTATCCTGCAGCCGTGTGATCAGCACTAAAGCCAGCACTGCATTCTAGCAAGGATACCAAAACGTACTATAGGTAATTTTGGTCAAGTCTGGTAAATCATATCCTGTATTCACCAATTACAGGAATATTCTGTATACGTGACTACAATTTTCCATCATGGGGCAGAGCAAGGTCAAACTTCTACTGTAGCCCTGCATTTTCTTTTAAGTATCTGTTGCAGTCATTTGTTTGCTGCATACACAGCACACAGCCAAATAAATAAGGAGAGCATTAAGCAAAAGCCAGATAAGATGTGATTGCTGAGAGCTGTGAACTAATGATAATGCTTTTTTTCTGTTTTTCAGTGATGTACTCAGCAGCATACCTGCAATAACTAAAGTAGCAGATAATCCCCCTATCTTCTTGTAGAATCCCAATGATACCAATTATTGTCAGAGGGCTACATTTTCAGTCTTACAAATAGCATCCACTGATTTCAGTATTTTCCTCTTAAGAGTGCTGAAAATAGTGACATCTTTTACACTTGTTGTCATTGCAAACCTATGTCTGTCCATACTATATCACTGTGATAGCTTTTCTAATTGGATCTATTTGTGGGAGGAAGAGGAAGGATCAGTAACAGAGAGAGACACAGTGAGATACATTTTCAGAGGTGAGCTAGGAAAAATATTGAAGCTGAATTTTCATCAGTATGACAGGAGCTCTACATCTAATTTCCATGAATATGGAAAATAGAAAACTTTTGCTTACAAATGTGGGTTTTTTTTAAAAACACATGAACATTCAACTAAATCAGATGCTGTAACTATTTTTTTTTTTACCAGTCTCAAAACATCCATTCAGAACATTTAACCAAATCTCTGAAGATGCACAAATTGTTTGTGAAGATCAACGGAGAGACTGAGATACAGCCCATGATGGGCTGACAGTGATTGAGGTAGTCAGAGGCTGAGGTTTTCATAGCCTTTAGGCCTCCCCACACTCACTACCACACCAGTAGAGTAGTAGTAGTGTAGTAACTTTGCCGTAGAGCTTCTGTGCTGGCTTATTACATCAGACGTCGTGCAAAGACTAATATCCAACTATACAAAATGTCTTTAACTCCTCATCTTATTTTAATGGAGTAGAATACTGTCCATGGCCTCGTCCTCACATAGGGATCCACAGGAGTTACAGGTGTTTGGTAAGGAACCACCAAAATTGTCCTGACCAAGACTCATTAACTGTACACTCATGGATCTGGACCTCTGCCAGTCCCTTAAAAAAGAGTGGTATGTCATTTCTTGCCTAGCATTAGTACAGAAAGATACTGATACTGGAGGTTGGCAAAAAAAACCCAAACCCCTCCCTCCTCGCACCCCCCTCCCCTGCTCCTCCCAAAATAAAATATTATGGGACAGGACTGTGAATATGTCAAAAGTACACTCAACTTGAAATAGCTCATTGTTTTAACCCAGACACATCACAAAGTTCAGGCTAGAAAAATAAATGTACCTTCTAGCACCGTTTGGTCAAATGAAGTAGCAAATAATGGCTCAGAAATTCTAAGTCTACATCAGGTTATGGGAGACCAAGATCCTATTTTCTGCTCAGCCTGAGGGATGAAGGATTCAAAGCTTATACTTTTCACTGCCCAAGACAGTGTCTTGACCATTGGCTAAGGGGGGATGAGCTCAATCTCTTGCTGTGAAAACTAATCCATTTTGTAAAAGCTACAAGTTCAGTGGCAGCAGGAATAGTGCCCAAGTGTCCCAGCTTCCAAAGTGTCTTACTGAGATATTTTTAGCTCTCAGCACCTGTCAGATTGCATAACACAAGTTTTCATTATAAAACCCCATAGTTTGTGGCCTATCATCTTAAAGAAACAGGATTTTAATTAAGGCTTGTAAAGGTAAATAAGAATAAATTTATTTAAGTCAAAATGTCTCCCCTTTTCCCACAAAATACATAAATTAAAAATTCCAAAGCCTACCATAGTGTTTACAAAAAAGGTAATTTTCAGTTTCTGTATCCTATTTTTCAAACATGCTTTCAGCACATTTTGCAGGAGATGACTGAAAAAAGCAGCACCTAGAAAGGTTAGTCACAAGTTATTAACAAGTAGTTATTTTTGGTTCAGGTGTTTCCAGCACACAGGCTTTGTAAGGTCAGTGTGAGCACAGAGCTATTGTTTAGTTGATAATAGCATTTCCATGACAGTGTCATTCAGTTCTCCTGAGTGACTTCTCATAGGTCCAGGGGGATATGTTAAAATTCTTGCCTCACTGCCTTTAGTTCTGCTTCACGCTAAATTGATCCCACACTGTGTCGTTCCTGCCAATAGCGCTTTTCCTTACAACAAATTTCTCTAAACTTCAGAGATAAAGTCTCTGGTTGCTGCTGTGGTGCTCCCTGAATAAAATAAGAAACTTCTAAATCAGCAAGAGATTTTATATGTAACTACTGGAGTCAAGTTTCAGGGTAATATCTATGTTCCCTTTCACAGAATTATTTTTTGTTGCTTTGATTCTTGCAGCTTGTACCTTCTATTAAAGATGTGGATTGCCTAAGATTTAAATTCTCAAAGAAACTCCAGATTATTTTTTAACTGCAAGCATTTCCATTGTTCAACTTTTTTTGTAAAAAAAAAAAAAAATTCATACAGATACAGCTGTCAGTTTCTTTTTGTTTCTCCATGCCCACCCCAGTGAAACTGTGCATATCATCTCATTTCAAGACATGCATACACCCACACTTCATCTCCAACACGGACCACCAATCTCTAGTATGTTTACAGGAGCATATGTTTTGAGGATGACTATCTATGCCTTGAAGAAAATAAGTATAAATGCACACACTGTACCTATGACAAATATAGGGGTAGTAACAGCATTGTGTCCCTGACTGGGTACAGAGGGACAAAAAAGGGACAGTGAGAACAGAGGCTTAGCAGTTCTTTCCAAAGTTGCTTTCCAAACTACACACACAGGTCTCAGGAAGTGGTTCTTCATCTGTATCATCTGTATATCTCTTTTTAAGGTTTCCTGATAAGGGTGATATATGCTTAATAAATAGTTGGTGTTAACTTAATTTCTTCTAGCAAAAGCCTAATCACTCTTGTATTGGAAGAGGGAATTTTTAAGCAAACTGGACATACATAAGTCCATGGGCCCTGACAGGATGCACCCATGCATGCTGAGAGAGCTGGCAGATGTTATGATCTGAATGATTGTAGTGACTGTGAGAAGTGCCCAAAGACTGAAGGAAAGCCAATGGCACTCCTATCTTTAAAAAAGGGCAAGAAGGAGGATCCAGGAAACTACAGGCCCAGTCAACCTCACCTGAGTCTCTGGAAAGACAATGGAGCCATCTCTGGCTGGAAACCATTTCCAGACACATGAAGGACAAAAACGTCATCAGGAGTAGTCAGCATGACTTCACCAAGGGGAAGTCATGCTTGACCAATTTGATTAACTTCTATGATGAAATGGCTGGCCTGGTAGATGAGGAGAGAGCAGTGGATATCACCTACCTGGACTTCAGAAAGGCCTTTGACACTGTCTCCCACAAGACCCTCGTAGGCAAGCTGTTGATGTATAGGCTGGATAAGCAGACAATGAGGTGGACTGAAAACTGGCTTAATGGCCAGGCCCAGAGGGTGGTAATCAGTGGCATGAAGTCTGGTTGGAGGTCAGTTACTAGCAGTGTACCCCAGGGGTCAATACTGGGTCCAGTCCTTTTGAACATCTTCATTAATGATATGGATGATTGGGCAGAGTGTACCTTCAGCAATTTTGCTTATATCACCAAACTGGGAGGAGTGGCTGATACACCAGTGTTGTGCTGTCATCCAGGGGGACCTTGAAGGCTGCAGAAATGGGCAGACAGGAACCGCATGAAGTTCAACAAGGGGAATTACAAAGTCCTGCACCTGGGGAGGACATACCACATGCACCACTCTATGCTGGGGGCCACCTAGCTGGCAAGCAGCTTTGCAGAAAATAACCTGGTGGACACCAAGTTGAACATGAGCCAGCAATGTGCCTCTGCAGCAAGGAAGGCTAATGGTATCCTGGGCTGCATCAAGAGCAGTGTTGCCAGCAGGCTGAGGGAGGTAATCCTTCCCCTCTACTCAGCACTGTTCAGGACACACCTGGTGTGCTGTGTCCAGTTCTGGGCTCCCCACTATAAAAAAACCATAGACATACTGGAGAGAGTCCAGGGCCAGAAAGATGATTAAGGGACTGGAGCACCTCACATACGGAGGTTGCTGGGAGAGAAGCAAGGGAGGCTTGGAAGAACTGGGAAGGCTGGGAGAACTGAGACTGTTTTGCCTAGGGAAAACAAGGTTCAGGAGGGGTTGTCTTAGTGCATATATATACCTGAAACAGAGGGTGAAAAGAGGATGGAGCCAGGCTTTTTTCAGTGGAGACCAGTAACAGGACAAAAAGCAATAGGCACGAACTGAAACACAAGAGGTTCCCTCTGAATATTAGGAAACACTTCTTCACCGTGAGGGTGACTGAGCACTGGCACAGGTTGCCCAGCATGGTTGTGGAGTCTCCATCCTTGGAGATATTTAAAAGCCATCTGGACATGGTCCTGGGGACCCACTCCAGGTGGCCCTGCCTGAGCAAGGGGATTGGATCAGATGACCTCCAGAGGCCCCTTCCAGCCTCAACCATTCTATGATTTTGTGTAAAATCTCCCAAGAAATAGGTCTAAAGGAATAGCCACTGGGGCTCTGCCTTCTCCCCTTTGGTCAGATGGAGCAGCAACCTGGCAAGAGGAAGAGGTCCCTTGAGCCATGGGAGGTGTAGGAGATCTTGCAGAACTGAGCTGTCTGCTATAGTACAGTTATTTATAGAAGAAATTATTTAACAAAGGAAGATATCTGTTTCTTTTGATCCTGTTCAAGAGAATCAAAATAGCATTATAATGAAAAAGCTGCTCCATTCTTAATAATTCCATCAGAATGAGTTCACCACAAACACTCCATAATTGAATTACTCTAATGAATAAATATAACAGTGCAAATCCAGATATTTTCCCCTTATTAAAGAATTCTGATTATCTTCATTATCTTTAATATGAATTCTGGAGTGATAAAAGAAATTGAATATGCAAATTAATTACTTGCTTTCCCTTTGTGAAATTAACTTTTCATAATTTAAATGTTTCAAAATTGCCATTATTACATACCTTGTCTTAAAACAGTATTTTCAGTAAAATTCAAACCCTACAGAAACCATTAAAAACTCCTCCTTTAACTTCAGTTAAGTCAAATATCATTCTAAAAATTAGCTCCTTCCTTTTTCTTGCAGAGCATTACTTTTTAGAAATTAGTTTCATTAGCAAGACAAATAGCTGTCACAGCATCACAGGAAATGCATACTTGAGAGAAAAAGGCAAAAATCTGTGTAAAAAGACGACACATTTAGGGCTTGACAGAGTACCTTTTTACATACAGAATTGTGCTAAAATAGAAAGAAATGTTTGCTTTTACTATTTTTACAATACAAAAGAAATCTTTGGGAGCAGACAGCAAGTTACCGCACACATAACAGTTGTGAGATTTCTGCCTGGAATGTTTCAGCTGTTGTTTCTCTTCCTATAGATATTCACCTCATGTGTAAAATAACAATGACACCTGGAGCATTATGCCATGTATCTTACCAAGGAACCTGCATATTTTTTATTCTGACCAAAAATCACCTATGTGTTTTTTTGGGTTTTTGGTTTTTTTTGAAGGACCTCACTATAGGATAGATGAGCTGGCAGGGAAAAAAAAAAAAAAAAGAAATGCTGACATATATAAGCTTAAATTTTTTCAGGTCACATTGCTGTAATACACATGATACCTTGCTTCTGGCCAACATCATAGCATTGATCTACCAGTTAAAGATATTGTATTAGAGAATGTCTCTAAATGGAACTGGCAAATTAATATTTAACAGATATTCTACCAAAAAGACCCTTTACAACTTTGGGAATTTCTAGCAAAGTCCCAGCAAAGTCAATGGAAAGACACAGATGTTTCTGAAGATTGCCATAGGATGGTCCAGTTCACTTAAGTTACATGTTTGCATGTCTGATGGTATAAAGTTGACCAGCTGAGATCCTCCTCACTAGTTGAACTCAGGATAGTAAGACTTCTCTTACACCCAACTGGGTACAAACAGGCAGTGGTACTCCCTTCCAATATCCATATGTTTGTAAAAGAGAGAAGGAAGTCTGACATGATGCATAGCATCAACTGGCGTGAAAGTGATTTCCACCCTGTCTCTATCATCAACTCACAAATCAACAATTTACCATTTATTCTTATTCTGCTCTCATCTCTTCAAGGTATTTGTCAAAGTAGATGTCATTTTTCTTGTACTGAGAATATCCAGACATTGTATTCTCCACAGCTCCAAATTTAACTTATGCCAAAATCAGCTTATCATAAAAGTTTGTTTTCCAGGGGCTCAGTCCTACCTGGCAACTGGCTAAAGCATCGGTATTTAAGGACCCCACTGAAAACGCTGTTGAATCCATTAGTGCTGCAGGAATAAAAAACCCTAATGAACGTATCTTCCTATTAATAAATAGCATACACCTTATCCCCCTGATCTTCATAATGTAGGATACAGGCAGCCAGCAAAAGTGAGTAGCTGGTATCTTCACATACCTTTTCAAAGGTATTTCCCTTCTTGTATCTTAAAGAGCTATGAAAGGAAAGGGGAAGGGATCTCTCTCCTCCCACCATTCGCATCACAAGAGAACAAGTATACAACTCGAAAAAGAAGGTACCAAGTTATGAAACGTAAAAGGGGTTCCTGTTTGTTTAAACCAGCCTACTCAATGCCCCAACACTGCTGGGGACTTGTAGCCACTGTCTGAAAACTGATCTCTAGACCTTGATTCAAGGAACAACAGTATCTAGAAACGTCTGAGAAAAAGTTCCAGGACAACAAAGTACTCTGATTTTTTGCTCCTTTTCCTGCAACTCCAGAAGATTCTTGGTAGAAATCATGATGGCTAACATCACGATTTTTTTGCTAGTTTTGGCGTGTATTTATTCTGAATCTGAGAATTTCTTCCTCTTGTGGCAGTTTTCTACAGAACAAGGTCTTTTCAAGTTCAGCAGTGGGCAGAAGGAGAATCAAGAAGAATGAGGGGCCTGTTCTACTTCATTTAATTACTTATTTGGTTTCTTTTGGGTGCAGGGGAGGTGAAAAGATAAGCAGTTCACTTTAATCAAGTGAATCACCTTCATAATCTAAAATTATCAGATTACTTTCCTTATTATTAAGGCAAAACTATTGTCAGTATCACTACTAATATGTTTTAAACTGTTCTTGAAAATGTTTCTAAACTAAATGGAGGCCTAATGCTTGAACTCTAGGCTTTATTCCAGCAAAATTTGTAAGCCACTGCTGTCTCATCCATATTAGATCTATGACTGGCTTTTTCCTCAGCTGCATCAGGTGGTCACTAGATTCTCCTTTGAAACAGTGGTATGTATGAGATTTATATCAAATCTTTGTTTTCTTTCCTGCTCTGCTCCACTGTAAAATCAAAGTGTGACAACAGAGAACTGGAACACAGAGGCTTGGATTTGGGCTGAACATGTTACCATGGAAGCAAACGGGACCCCTTTTAATTAGACAAGGACTTGTTTTGGTTAGAGGACACCCTAGAAGGAAATAAAGTACCTAAAAAATCTAATTGAGGAAGCCTTTACAGCTTCCCACTGCTAGAAGTAGTCACCACTACAGTAGTAGTTAGTAATTCAAACAAGATTGGGGTAAATCATGTTAAACCCATGGATTACTTACAGAAGTGGCTGCTTCATCTGTGCTCCCACAAGCTCATTTGCTGAAGGACTGCTGACTTCACTCCTGCACTGCCCACAAATGTCTTGAAAAGCTCAGGTAACTGACAGGGACGTAGAATCATGTGTGTCTGACAGCCCAAACAGTGTGCTGACGGGGACCAGCTGCTGATGAGCTGTATCCCCAGGTTTTCTCCTTTTTTGGTGTTCTGCCACAAACTTGGCAAAAAATATTTGGTACATTTTGCTGTCATTGGCCCTTAAGCAAAGCTGTGTAAAGTGTGCCACACAGATCAAGACAGCAGAGAAAAGTTGTAATTAGGTAATTTTTTGACAAATCAAAGAGGACATATATGAAATGCACGCACATGCAGAACCCATCACAAGAAAAGCAGATCCAAGAGTTTCAAAAGAAAAAGGACGGGCCTGGACTAAGAGGGATGATTACTGCAAGAAAAGTTGAATTTTAAGATCATATGGAAAAAATGACATCCAAATTGGCAATCTTAGTTTCAAGGGAGAGGTGAACCAACAGATTTATATGCACAAATGGAATTTTAAATCATCCTAGTTTGGTCAAGTCACATTCGTTTATGTCTTTTTAATCTGAACTGATAGAGAAATCCCTCTTCATCTTAACACTGACCAGGCTAGCAAATATTTTTCTACTATTTATTTTTCATTAATAGATTTCAAATTGAACATTTATCTTATTTTCTGCTTTGTCAGAATCACATCCCAGCTATTTTTTTACACAGCTTTAAACTGCTGCTGAGAAAGTTTCTGCCTGCAATTCAAAATCTCAAGAGGTGCCACACTTTCAGACAAGAATAGTTATAATTAATTACTAAAGGTTGTTAGAAACAAACGTGGTAGATAACAAATTATAAGGTTTAGGCAAACTACATTTACTGATCAGTGTAAGTTCAGTCACAATAACCACTGACCCACGTTATAGGTGACTTGTAATACAAGTCAGTGTATTTAAAATATAAAATGCCATTTTTTGCCCAAGCTGCTAATGCCTCAGAAGAAAAAATGCTTAGCTGTGTGCATCTAGAGAAATAAAAGTTGCTGAGTTTATTTCATTTAGTTCATTTGAGCTCTACAACCTCAGCAATTCTAAAACGAGCTTGGCCCCACTTATATCTCTTATATAGCTTTTGACTACCATCAGTGTTAGGCCAAGATTTTTAAAATTTCTCAAAGGAATGGAAATAATATCAAAAGACAAGACTTTTAGCCAAAAGTTTCAAATGCATGCATTTTCTGGCCCCTTATATTCCTAAATAAATGGCATAATTTTAATTTTTTTTTGTTTTTACTTAAAGTTTGGGGTTTTGACTCTTAGAAAGGTACTTAAATCTGAAATCATTAAGACATTAATTCCTGTAGCAGTGAGGCTTCAAATGAAAATGTTTTATAGATCACTTTGACACAAAATGTTTTTTTCCCATAACTAATTTCCCTCAAGATTAATATTTCCACTTCTGGTCCACCATCTTTAACCACATTACTGTTCTTGTACCAACCTCCTAGCATGCTCACCAGATATCAGTATTAGTAGAAATGTTTTCATGTCCCTTAAGCCCTGAAACCCTCTTGTCTATTAATACACCAATTTATTCTGACTGCATACAAAATGAGTCCATGAAGGAGTTTTCAGTACAATGCCAGAAGGAAAAGATTTCTGTAAGAGGTCAGTTTAGGGCCTGTCCACTCGTAAATTGTATTCCTCTTGCCACATTCATATTTCTTAAAAACTCTTTATGTCTCCTGCTACTCAAATCAAATCATTAAGAGTAGTACCCAATGTCCTGCATGGTCCTCGATGATACAAACTGAAAACTATACCTAATCTCAGCACCTCAACATCCTTTTCCTATAGGTCTTATATTTCTAAATATAATATTCTATGTAGCTGGTACAGCCAGTACAAAGAACTACAAATACTGTTAATATGAAAAATGAAAAATAAAAAAATTCAAAGAGAACAATTTGAATCCCAATCTCAAGATCTGTTCCAGCCCCTGCAAGGAAAACATACTCTCATGGTTATCCGTCATGTGAGTAACAAGTAAATTTAGGTTTATGTATTTGTTCTTATATGTGGCTTCAGTAAGTGTGATTTTGTGTTTGGTTTTTCATCTGATTTGTAACATGAGAAAACAAGATTATTTTTTTCTTCTAGATAAGGAACACAAGTCCTGGATCAATTAGAAGTATTAACACAATATAATAAAGGACGTAAGACTTGAGACAGCCAACAGTTACCGTCTCCCTAAATCATGTAGAGAAATGCCAGTACCTATGGAGACAGCTGAAGCATTCATGAATACAAGGGACACCCAGTCCCATGTCTTTTGAAGTGGAAGGTTCTCAGGGAGGGAATCCACACAGAAGCTCCATGAAGGTCTGTTAATGAAGGTGACCTGCAGTCTTCGAAACCTTTGCAGCTAGAAGTCTCCTGACTATTCCTTTGGTCTGCCAAATTGTTTATGCAATAAATACTTAAGATTGTCTGGTAACTCTGAGGGTTTCTTACAGCATACAAAAGACGGATTTGACTACCTTTCTGCACAGAACCATTATTATTTCTGCTTCGCTATTCAAATAAGATGCATTTTTTTTGTTTTACATGACTGCTTACACTAAGCTACCAAGCAAGTGAAATTCTAGTAATAAAAAGATCGGAAATGTCTAGTAATCTCTATCAGCTTTAATCTCAGCATGATCTATCTTACCTACTTGTGATTACAATCCTTTCTTTTGGCCACCTACTTGATTTCATTGATTTCTTAAATTACTTGGGCTAAAAAAAAATACTTCTATCAGGTAGCTAATTCTACCTGCAATCTTTTTTACCCCCTTTAACCTTGAGATTCCAAACACCTCAAGAGAATATAAAACTCACAGAAATTGCGTTGTGAAGGAAAAAACCCAAACTGGCCAAGGGAGAGAGGTGGTTTTCAGTTCCCCGATGAAGTGATAGTGAAGGCTGCAGAAAACAAAGAGCCCAGTTAAATGCATTTCAAAATAAAACATTATTTCAGGTTTGTGTGTGCTAGAAATACTGCTTTGCAGTTCATTTACATATTATCTATCATATTTTCATTTTTCTGAATACCTAAAAAATATTGATAATTTTTCACACACGTTGAACACTTCCCAACAAGAACAAACCCTAATACTCTTTGAAGCATCTCAAAACTTTGGCTGCCTGCATGAGCTCTGCTGCATCTTGGCTGGCATATGATCCCAAAGTGGAAAAATAAGAGTAAGGTACCAACAGTGAATAAAACCTAAATATCACGCATATAAATCGTGTCTTTCACTTGGGCTAAGAAGCAAATAAGACTCTCTGAACATCAGCTGGAAACTAATTTATAGCTATCAGCACTTTGCTCTTGGTAGAAAAATGCTTGGTATTTGTTCATATGAAACTATTAAAATATTACAGCATACCCATACTTTAAATTCACAACTCCCAAAGAGCATGTCGTTATGGTCTGACATAGGAAATCATTAACACACTAACAAGGCAGCAAGAATAGTACAGGGAAAATAAAATTTGACTTTGTTATCGGCTTCATAAAGTACACCAAAGACTACAGAGAGAATGACTGTTCCTGTCAGTGCATTTACATGGCCCCATTTGTTACTCTTTTCATAGCCTTTCTTACTGTATTTCTTATTTAGTCATTAGCTTAAATCAGAGATCAACAAGCAAGGTACACTTCACAAGTGTATTCTTTCAATTCACAAGTTTATCTATCTGGCGAGACAAGAATGATATTGTGCTGGGTCTGCCTGGGATGGAGTCAACTTTCTTCCCAGCAGGCTGTATAGTGCTGGGCTTTGCATTTGTGGCTACGGCAGTGTTGGTGCCAGACCAGTGTTTGGGCTATTGTTGAACAGTCTTCACATACCACCAGGGCCGCCCCTCCAGCTCCGCACCACCAAGAGCCAGTAGGCTGGGAGTGCATCTACATTGTCCACGTTTGTCAGTGTTGTGATGATGTTACTTTGATTTTGGTGTGGGGAAATTTTGTTGCTGATGCAAGAGAAGTTTGTGAAAAGTGTGTAGTGGATTTACATTTTAATGACGATCCATAAATATGTGTTTCAAAGAGGTGTGGGGTGGAATGTACTGGGTGCAGGTGCCCAGGTGCTGGTGGGGGGCTGCAGGGGTCTCTGTGAGGACACACCACACGGCACAGCACAGCCCCACAGCCAAGGTGGTGACACCTCTGGGAAAGTGTATTTAAGAAGAGGCAAAATGCTGCACAGCAGCTATGGGAGAGAGGAGTGAGGAAAAATGTGAGAGAAGCAGCCCTGCAGACACCAAAGTGAGAGAAGGAGGGGAAAGAGGTGCTGCGGGTGCCTGAGGAGAGGCTGCCCTGCAGCCTGTGGTGAGACCACACAGATTTATCCTGAAGGACTGCAGCCTGTGGGAAGGATCCACACTGGAACAGTTCGCAAAAGACTGTATTCCCTGGGAGGGACCCCATCCTGGAGCAGGGGAAAAGTGTGAGGAGCAGCAGAGAGGAGCTGTTATAGACTGACCATAACTCCCATTCCCTGCACCACTGAGGGAAGGTGGCAATGAAGGAGTGAAGTTGAGCCTGGGAAAAAGGGCAGAGGGATGAAGGTGTTGTTTTAATTTGTATTTGGTACAACTGTGTTTTAATTGACAATAAATTAATCATCCCCAAGTCAAGCCTGTTTTGCCCGTGACAGTAACTGGTAAGCGATCTTCCTGTCTTCATCTCAACCCACGAGCTTGTCCATCTTGTTTTCTCCCTCTGTCGTGTTGAGGAGGGAAGACTGAGAGAGGGGCTGGATGGGCATCTGACAACAAGCCAAGGTCGACCCATCACAGCTGGTTTAGGATATGGACTTCTCAATCCCAAATTTGCACTGTAGCCTTAGTCCATGTACCCTGTGTGCATATTATGTCCCTAAGTACAGCTATGATAAATCTAACGGCAAGAAATTGTTGCCATTCCACATTTATTTCCCACTCGCAGTTTGAATAACCATTTCACTCTGTTATGAACATACTTTCAAAGGTCTAAATGTTACCAGTGAAGCTCCATCCTTGTAAGTACTGATATTGAATTTCAGTGTCTTTCACTTCATCCATCAGCAGAAAGCAATATTTTGTCAGTAATCCAAGCAATTCTAATTGACAAAATCTGTGCTCTTAGTGTCTGTCATTCAGGCATCGTAACTGTAAAATCAATTTTCACCAGCACCATCAATACAATGTAATGAATATTATCGCAGAAAGACAGCATAAGACACAGAAGGAAATTAGGCAGTAAAGGTAAGGAAATTTTTGAGATTCACAGCTACCAACAGACAGACAAGGAAAAGTTTAGTACCATATCAGTTGTGGGAATATTTGTGTATACAAAGCATATTTTTCAACCTTGCTTTGTACTTAATCAAATATCTCTAATAAAGGAGAACTATAAGGACAACATTTTTACTCAAGTTAGTATTACCACTCTATTCCTAGCCTGTTCATGTTATAATAGTATATAATGTAATACATGTAATTTATATTCTAAATTATAATTTGTAATACAGACAAAGAAGTAAGGGAGTATAACATACACAATGCAAGAAATATGACTAAGAGGGATCATTACCTTATTCTACAAAATTTGTTTAGTATTTGAACTAAAGTTCAAGAAAATTGTGGAATGATAAGAAGGCTCAGGTAAAGTACCAATCATATGCAAAATTTTGCAGTGTGCTTTGTGTTGCATTATGTGCAGTAAAAGTCACAGAAAGATGTCTCCAAAATGTGCTTCTCCCAGATCAAACCATCATATATATGCAACTCCTATTCAAATATATTTGTACTGAGGTAAAATAAGGGTAAGATTAAATTGTTTTCAAATGTAACCTCACCATTAAATTGAAAAGGATTTCAAAACAGAGGTGAAGAATACGCATTGCATATTAACTGACTGTTTAAAAAAGGTGAAAAAATTCCTTTATGATATTACGGTAGCAAATTTCTTTCAGTAAGGTAATAAATCTTGCAAATATGTGTTTGTGCACTCTAAACTAGTGCCTTAGTAAATGAATAAACTGGTGGTTAGAATGGGGTTTTGCATATCTATAGTCTTGCCCTAGGGCTAATCCTAAATCTTATAACTGCGTAAAATAGTTTTCATGGTCTTAAAAGGAAATAGCCGTTTTTACTTCCTTTAATAGCTGACAGCTCAAAAGGGTTCTTGCTTATCTCCTGAAATATCTAAACAGTGACAGTATATGAAAGCTCCTTTTATATATCTCCTAGGTGACACTTAATATGAATTCTATTCAGATAACATCATTGTTGCCAGTCAAACAGAAAAAGAATAAAAAAATATATCCACATGCGTATACCCAGTAAAGTCAAACTAAAGCCTCCACAAAATTCAGTAAGCAGCTTCTTTATATTCCTTCAAATTAAGGTGAAAGAATAAAAAAGAGAGAGAGAAAGAAAAACCAAGCACGAAAAAACTAATAATAATAAACTAAATAAAGTAAATATTACATACTTCGATGAACATTTTTGGCTTGTATTTCAACACCTTATACTAATTCAGATCAGCAACATATACACTGTTCTTAAACACAGTCTAAAAGTATAAAACATTGCTACATTACTAGCTTCTTATTACTGCCTGGAAAATCACGACTGGACAATATCTTCTTTACTGCAGACAGATCTGGCAGTTTATGACCTTGCTTTGCTGAGGCTCTTCCTTTTTAAGACCTCTTTTAAGAGCTCTTCCTTTTAAAATAGGAAGAGTTCTTCTGCATGCCTCAGTTTACAGTATATTACTCTGAAGAAATCAAAATATGGGAAACGTACCTTTTATGTCTTTCAGTCTCACCTTAGAAATTATAGTGACAACCTTTCAAAAATAATAATGCAGCATTTCATCCAACTGAGTTATTGTTGGGTTACACATTTTCATATACGTGCATCTATTTTATATCTGCTTAAGTAGATCTTTAAAAGACAGCTATTCTCTGCCTTCAGAATTCAAGATTAATGATTAAAATACAGTGTGTATTATTAACCTATATAGAGCAAAAAGGCTAATCTTGAAAACAGTTCTCTTTGGCTATTCAGTTTGAGAGTTGACACTGTATTTTGATCTCAAAAATGGAAAAAGTTACTGTAGCCCTATCACATTTTTTTTTCCTCACCTTTTCTTTAACACCAAAGCCAAAAGAGAAGTCCCCAAGAGGGATGTCAAGACGACCTCTACATGAACTCTGCCATATTTATTAATTTTTTACCTGCTTAAAAAATGAGGGAACATCAAAAAACAGAAGCTTTCATCATGGATTGAGGAAACCCGTCCTGTAGTGTCTCTCCTTACATGACCTTTTTCTTCTGTCTTTATTATTCCCCACTGAGAAATTATTCCACAAGGATGTTGGTATAACTGCCAGTAATTTCATTTTCAAAAAACACCTTTCCAAGTACAACAGAAAGATATACATTATTATTAACTTCAAATTTGTTTTTAGGTATCTTTAGCAATTTCCCCTAAAAATTGCTCCCAGCACATATCTAGTCTTGCCCTTCCTACAAACCCTCAGAACATTACAAGAGACAAGAGAAATTGGATCAATTTCAAAGTGAAAATAACATTGGTTTTAGCCCTAGCTGCTTTCATATCAAACCTAGATGCTCAAATCTTCATGAGAAAACAATACAAACTTAATGGAGGATTGTATCAAAGCTGTAGATTTTAAGATTTTCCTCCAAATTTTACAAAATCTTAAATTCTATTTGCAGATCTACCCCCTAAGAAATGCAGAATTCCTACATTAATATAAACCTAAAACACTCAAAAAAAAAAATCATTAACCAAGCAGACAAAACTTTTGTTTTAATACACAGTTACTCTTATTTCCCCTGTGATTGCTCCCCTCTGAGCCCTGGACTACAGCTGGGACAAGTTCCTCTCCCACACAGAAAGTCCCAGAAACCATTTTGAACTGCCAGAGCTAAGCTTTAGGGTATGTTCTGGAGAATGTTTGCACTGAGGCACACATCTGCTTCACACACACTCTCCTCTGGGTGAAGCGGGACCCAGTTCTGCTTTATAGTCCACGTTGTAGTAGCAGTGTAATACCACGCTGCTAAAGCTATAAAAGAACTGGAGAATACTAGCTCGATCACACCTGTCTTCAACACAGCTTCTTAGTTTCTGAATCAAAACATCCAGTTCCTTTGGAGCATCAACTGGTTTGACCCTCTCTGCCCAAACGCCTGGTTGTAACGTGAAAAAAAGAAGCACAAATCTTTAAAACACATGCCTGAATTTCTAGTTTAAAATAAACAAGGTTTAATATCGGATTTACACTTCTAAGTCCCCACCTCTAAGAATGGATATCAGAATCAATGTCTTTTTTTTCTTTTCAACTGATAATCAAATAAGAAATTTCATATTAAGCCTGTGCATTAGAAATTCTGTTGCTATTTTACCATGTGTCTTTTACCTAGGGATGACAGCTGAGATGAGCCCTCAGAGGTCTAGAGAGAAAAAGCACCAGAATCTAAATGAAAACTCCAGCCAGCTTGCTTGAAATCTGAGTATCCCAACCTACTGAGTAGCTAAAAAGTATTGGAATTAAAGCTTCCACAAATTTATCAACCGGAATAATGTGTAAGAACCAAAACATATTTACTTTTCGTGACAGATTAAATTACAACATTCTGTTAAAAGCATGGGTTTTTTCAGTCAGTAGAATTCTGTTGAACGTTTATTGACAGCTGCACTGAATCGGGACAATAAAAAATGCTATAGCCGTATGAGGTCTTAAAGTAGATACAATGGGTTATTTTAAATGCACACAGGAACTGGAAAACAAGGTTTTCAACTATTTTTGGCATGCATTTGAGATAGCCTTTTTGTTCCACTTCCTGAATATTATTGTCCTTCTCATGGCAATGCAAAACGCTCTATCTTATTATTAGCACTACTGGACATAGAAATATTCTATCTTTAAGGCCAGAATCTGACAAAACCACTCAGATAATAAATATAGACTGCCTCTGCCCCTAATATATGTATTAGATTGTAAAATGGCCATTTCTGTCAGGTTGTCTGAAAATATTTGGGTCAAGTGCATTGTAGCAAACTAGGAAATTAATTTTCCCCTTTCCCCGCTGTAGCAGAAAGGTGAAAGTTATATTGCTACTTTTTGCCCTGGAACAGATCTCTTTTCCTGTCAATCCAGCATAAACTTCAGCAAAAAAGAAAATGTAACTACACATTGAAAGGAAGAAAAAGCCCAGGACAGATTTGGTTTGTATCACTTAATGCATGACATGAATAATTGAGTGAGTCTTTTTTCTCTTCAGTTTCTATGCATAAATCCCATCATTCAGAGTGAAAACACTACCCCCACTCAAACTGTTTACAGATGTTAATAGAAACCATAAAGTCAAAATCACAAGCCTGAAAATCTATTTTGAAAATTGTGAACTTCTGAAGAGCATATATTAATTACACAACTTGCTTTGGCAGGACTAGAAGTTTTATCTCTCTCTATTAAGAACAATTTTTTTTCTTTTGTCTAAAAATTGTTTTAATTTTTTCATTAATTAGTGATGATATATAACACTGATGCAGCAGAACTGTGTCATGAATCATTATTGAAGAAAAGTTAAGGAAATGTAGCATCATATTTTAGCTGCGTGAATAGGTATACTCCAAAAAACAATTCTGAAATACATTCACGTGCTTCAGAAATGAACAATTAACAACCTGTGAATGAGTGATTTAGAAAGTTTATTATAGATCCATTTGATAAAGCGCATTTACACCTAGCTAATCAGAAAACTATTGCTTAAAGCTGTCCCAAGATGCTGATTACCATCAACACGTGAGTACTAAAGAGCTAGGCAGTTTTGCTCATAGCTGGAATTTCGTACATCAGACAAGAAAAGCTTTTTAATAAAGCAGCTCTCTCTGATTCGGAATGGTCCCCAATGCTATCCAAAATGACGACTCAACCTTCATTACCTTAGGAAAATACAACAACTCACACGTAGGGTATTGCAGTCTGACATCTTAATGCAACTGATTCCTGCAAAACGCTGCAACTGTAGCGCCAGGGAGTGAATTCCCCTATTGTTGGCACTGAAGCACTTGCTCGACCGGCGCAGTGCTGGCCAGCTGGCGACACGGGAGCTGGACCAAAGCCCACAGGATGCTCCTGGCTGCCAGTTCCCTAGAGGACACTGCATGAGAAGCCAAGCCGGGAGAAAGGGGCTGCCACCGCATCCCAGACCCCCAACCAGTGGCACAGCTGGGATTTGGAAGTAGTGGCCACCGCCACCAGCTCCTCCGTTGCATGCCCCTTGACAATAGCAGCCCACCTCGCTGTGCCAGGCAGAGCACGCAGTGACAATCGCTGACAGTGGCAAGAGGGCCTGGAGAGAGGGAAAGGGAAGGGGAGCCATAGTGAAGTGGCTCTCACACTCTTGTAACAAACAAGGTTGCGACATAGGGCAGTAAGATCAAGCATGCTGCCTGGGTGAAGAGAAGTCCGTTCCTTTCCCGAGTCCCAAGAAAAGTGTCAGTGTAAAACAGACTTTTAAAGGCCTGAAGGCTGGTATTTCATGAGAAATTTGCTCATCATTCCTCATTCCTGAGGGTGTTCATATTTCTGCAGAAAATGGGAGGAAAAGATCAATTTTTTTCATCAGTCAGTGAAAGAGATCATTGGATGTACTTACATTTCTACATGCAAATGACCTTTTTTTAATCCAACTTCATCCCCCTAGAATCCAGCAACTAACTCAGAGCAGGGACAGGGCATAACTACTTTGAATACTTAAAGAGTTCACCTGAAGGGGGAAAGAAGCCAAAGAGTGGGACCAGATCCTGATAGTCTCTCACCTTGGAGAAGTCTGAGGCACTTTGCCTGCCCTGGCATCTCAGTCCTGAGTCATCACCTGGGGCTGACAAGAACTCCTTTCCCTCACAGTTCCACATAATTCGAGGCTTTTTTACTTAACAGTTTTCTGTATCCAGGATAAGTAATAACCAGTGAATCTCAAAAGGTTTCAAGGTTTAGTTCAGAGAAACATCTGAAGGGCCTCATATCTCTTCAAACTTAATGAGCTGAATAGCTCATAGGAAACAGGTCTTGACATTTCCAGTAACTTGTTTTTAACAAGGATTGAAATATTACAACAGCCTCTCCTGTTGTTTCAATATTTCTTTATATTTTCCTAAGCAAAATCAGACATAATATATGGGGCGGGAAGGGAAGAACAAGAGAGAATGAAATTAAAGAAACATAATTTAAAGGTACCTCAAGTTTCACACAAAAAATTCAAAGGTTTTTAAGTAGATGGTTTCCAATTTTGTTGTCAATTTTTTCTGAAACATTTTAATCAAGACTGAAGAAACAGTCTGACATTCTATCATAACAGTAACACGTATTTGGCAAAGTGTGAGCTCTTCTTTAGTATTGTTTTACTTGAAATTTGCTTGTTCAGGCTACTGAATTGGGCTAAATCTGAATTATTATTCTTGGATAACATAATCCTTATCTACAAAGACTATTTATCTTCCACAGGTCATGGCCTGATATCTAAGATTTGCTTTAGTCTCAGTATGGACATAATACGCGATAGGCAGAGATGTAACTAATTTGCTATATGCAGCCTTGAAATTCAGTCACAGATGAGGTTTTTAAAATAAGCAAAGCTGATGGCATCATTCTGTTCAAATACACATGTAAGTTTTTTAGAACAACCTTTCTTAAAGTACTTTTTTCTTGAATGATAATTTTTGGTCTTTGCAAAGTGTCAGCCTGTGTGATTTCCAAGTTATGTGATAGGACTACTCATTACTGACATAACCTGCATCCATGATAATTCTACCCCCACGGGGTTAACTTCTGTTTAATAACCAATTTCATTCCTATTCCCCATGCAGTGGCTGTCCTCTGCAGCCATGACGCTACGTCACCCTATGACACAGTTCAGGTAAAAAAGCATTCTGGAACAGATTGTTCCCTGCTGTAATTCCTTTGAAGCCAACTCATTTTCATCAAGGGTGAACTCACATCACACTCTTTTGAATTGAACTCCTCGGTATTTATTGAAGGTAATCCAAAGAGTGACTTATTGTTTCAAAAAAATTCTCATGAAATGTTTTCAGGTACTACTGTGTACTATTTCACAGCAGGATTATTTTATTTATAATATTAGTCTAATCTAAAACATACAATAGCTTCTGAACTTTTCAAGACACAATTACCTTTTAAGCACCTGAAGTTAAAAGGTCAGAGCAAAGATATTCTGGGTGCATTTAATAAACTGATAATAGGTGTGGGTTTCCAGTCCTTAAGTAGGGCTTGTCTTTGGTTACTTACCATAGTTTCTAGAACACAGAAAAGTTTACAAACGTTACTTCATCAGATGTTAAATCAATTATCCTTACGTTTCTCTTAAGCATAACATCTTTTTCTATTCCCTTTCATTTTGCCTTGTGTTGCTCAATCTTTTTGACCTCTGAATACAGATGTCAGGAGCTATTCCAATTCTATGTGAATATTTTATGGTCTGGAGGTTCTTTATCCATGTCTTAACCTGTCTCTAACAAGGCTGGGAGGTTGCGTTAGTCTCAGGGATATAGAAAAAGCTAAACTTGTGAGTTTCACATTAAATATAATACCAATAGCAGAGAAACAGTATTTTATGTAATGTCAAAATGAACCATGCCAGTCTGCTTGAATTGGAAGGGGCAAGTAGGTAATCCCATAAAATCAAAATAAAATAGTCCACAATACACTTAGTATTTCAGTGAACCAACAAGGAGGCTACAGTCACACAAACTGTATCACGTGAATAGATATCAGATGATTTTTCCCCTCACAGAATATTAAAATCGCAATACAAGTAGGAAAACAAAAAAAGGTCTAGCACAATACTGTCAAAACACTGTGAAAAAAAGCTGGTGAAAGGGCTGGAAGGCATGTCCAGGCAGGCTGAGGACACCGGTTTTGTCTGGTTTGGAGAAAAGGAGGCTGAGGGGTGACCTCATTGCTCTCTACATCTTCCTGAGGAGGGTAAGGGGAGAGGGAGGTGCTGATCTCTTCTCCCTGGGATCCAGTGACAGGACACGTGGGAATGGTTCAATCCAAAGGTTCAGACTTGACATTAGGAAGCATTTCTTTACTGAGAGGGTGGTCAAACACTGCAACAGGGTTCCTAGAGAGGTGGTCAATGTCCCAAGCCTGTCAGTATTTAAGGGGCATTTGGACAACGATTAATATGCTTTAATTTTTGGTCAGCCCTGAAGTGGTCAGGCACTTGGGCATGATGATCATTGTAGGTCCCTTCCAACTGGAACTATTCTATTTTCTATTCTAAATCTTAAAAATTTCAAAAACTCATAGAACAAGACAGCTACACCTCCTGCTAACCTACATTCAAAAGAGTTTTGCTGTCAGGTAAAGGGGTAGGACTTGACTCATTTTTTATGAAGCAAAGAACAATATAGTCCCCTCCTCACCTATTAAAACAGCAAGAGCTAAACACCATCTTTTCTCCTTGCTCATTTCTCCAAGCACGCTGCCATGTTGGGTCTGCCAAATTTGTCTCTCCCTTTCTTGTACTGTTCCCAATGCTGTTTGTCCCATGAGATGGAGACAAGCTTCAGGATAGTGGCACTGGTCTGGCAGAGTGAGAGACTAAGAGGTAAATTTCCCTTTACTCCCTCAGCCAAATCTACTTCTTAGGCATGTTGCAAAGGCTGTGAATCAGTTCTAAACAGAAAAGGTCCTTACACCCTGGAAAAAATGCAGGTGATATCCTCTGCTCGTGCACACATGAGCCCCACACTCTTCAACAGCTGGACTTGCACAGAACACCACTATATCAGATGAGCTATGCTTGGCCAGAACAAGCTCCATCTTGCCCACCTTTTCCTGTCTCTGATGACTACCAACAGTGAGCACCTAAGTATAAAAACTGAGCAAATATATAGCAGTATTTTTCCTGAATATTCTCCCAGCCCTTGACTGCAGAAGGACTTTCTGTGGAAATTCAGATTCTGCCCAGTGAGATAGTGTATTGCACTTCCTTCTAAAAAAATGTAGAAATAAACTGAATTGTAACAGTTGTTGGTACCCAGAATTAGTAACTGTGTTGCTGGGGTAACAAAATGTAAAGGTCAATGTACCATCTATATTGTACAGTCTCTAATCATTTTTGCCATCAGTCATGTAGCTCCTAGATGTCAATATTGCATGTTCACATAAAAAACAGGAACCCAACAGAATTGCATACCCATTGTAATAATTGATTGCTTTATTTATCATTTCTTTAATTCAGTGGAGGAAAATGTACTTTTTGTTGCACCCGAGCTAGGCTAAACAAATAAAGCAATGCATCAAAACATTTTTTCTCCTTATTTTTCCCACAAGGATCCACCACTAATAGAGAACACTCTACAATTAGGAATAGACTAGGTATTAAATAGGTATTTAATTATTCGGTGCAACCTTAAAACTGCAGGCTTTCCAGACAGACATAGCCTTCCCTGATACAAAATTGAATACGTCTTTGAAACCCAGCTTGAATTTTGTCCTAAGGTTGCACAAGTAATTAAGTATCATACTTCTTAACAAGGCTACCACTTCCTATGTATAAATAAAACATTGAGAATTGGTATGCATAGTATTATTTGGACATATGCCAAAGTTTCTGATTGCAGCTGGCTAATTGCTGTGTGATTTTAGATACTACAGCATCCGGTTTTAATTTTGTCACTTGTCCGCTGTGCCAAAATCACTCACAGGAGCAGAATCTACAATTAAAACTTCGGCAATATGCAAATAGTGGCAAGAACGTGAATAGCATGCATGTAACAGGAGTAGACTAGGTCAGCCTTTGGCCTGTGTGTTTCCTGAATTCAACTGATCTTCAGCAAGGCTTCTTTGCGTTCCTCCCACAACTTCTAAATGTAGTCGCCTGTGACACACTGAGCTCATTGCCCCAGAAACAGAAACAAAAGGGAAGAACTAAAAGTTAAAGTTGCTACATACGCAAGACCCGTGTATAAAGTCATGGAATCAAGGCAATGAAAATGCAAGAGGCCTGACAGTGTCACTGCCTTGTAGTGTAATCATTCCACTGCATGCTTTTATACTTCTTCGTCTGAGACCGAGTCTACTAGGAGTTGAGTAACTGTATGAGAACATCAAACCTCATTAATTTCTACAGTCTCTGCCTTCGTAGCTGAAAAAACACTTGAAATTACTACAGGAGTATAGCTTAAGAGGTGAAAGTCAGAATGCATATTACTCAAAAGAGTAACTTAAGATTTTTAGAATGATCTTGTGACTTGAGGATTCAGCATTTTCAAATACTCAGAAGTTGCAATATTATAAATAAAACCTTTATTTTGCTTCCTAGACACAAGCTTAATTTCTCCCTCTTGCAGCTACCAGATATCAAGAAGCTCCACCTTGTCCTTCTTAAGCATATCAGCTTTTCAGCCACACTTTATCCCACACACCAGATTATATACAGTTTCCTCTATGCCTATTTCTTTCAGGACACTACCACTCCTGAATGGACAAGAGAGAGAGTCTCCAAAGACAGGAAGGCCAGAATCCTTATGTGATTTGTGTTTACTCAAGGTTAGCTATAACTTTGCTCTTGGAAGAAGCTGGAAGGTAGTGTTTATCGTCATTATTAAGAGAAGTCCATAGGCTCAGATCCATTGAAAATGCTGGAAGGGCACAGCTGTTTTTGAAAAGTTAAATTACAGTTCCTTCAAAGATGAAGAATGAACATCTCAACCTCTGCTTAAGAAGGTGTCAGTAGCAGAAAATGGTAGTCTCCTTAATATTTTTTTGAAAATATAAGAATACCAGAACATGCCACAATTTACCCTGTAACAGCATTTAAACATATACCTTGAGGATGGTTTGTTCTCTTCATTCCAAACTCTTGCCTGAAGATGCCTCTTTTTCTCAAAGGATTGCATGTCTAATTGAAATGGCTGCAAAAGTTACATGAAGAAAATGTGACCAGAGAACTCAGTCTTAAGTATGGCACTGGCCCTGAGCAATCACAAAGTCAGGAGAAGAAAAAATCCCCAAGCCAATGACTCTCCAGAGATACAATTAATTGCCTACTGACATAGAAGACCAGCACCAAAATGTCTCTGAGTGAACTGGTGACAAACAAGCACAACAAAAACACGCATCTGAGAAAACCCTCAGCTTTAAGAGAACTTGAAGTGCTTTAATTTTTTTCCTGTTTTGTCATTCTTCAATCTGAAAATTATTCACCTTACAAGTCCTAATTTATACAGCATATATACTACTTACGTCATGCTTATCAAAAAAAAAAAAATAAAAATTAACATCTTCCAAAATAGTATTTCTAGTGTTTAAGTTCATATAATGAACTTGTGAATTGGTGGTGGTGGTATCTCATTTCCACCAATGATAATTTCCTGGACATCTGTTCTGATTCAGCTATTTGATACTTAGGTAAACAAAACCAGTGTTGCCCTGCATGTTTTTACTTAGCTTTTTACAAAATAAAACCAGAAAAGCCGTAAGAATTTATCACCAAGAAATTATTTGATAATCAAATAGTAAGACCACCTTATGTACTCAGGTAGCAATGGGAAAGACTTCAGTGATTGTCATTGGACTGCTTGTAGTATATTCTTATACAGAATTCCAGATTACCTTTGGATTTCCCACATTTTCATTTTCACATCTTAAAAGGAAATAACTTTTTTTTAAAGAAAAAAAAAAAGGAAAGATTATCATGTTTTGTCCCTGGTTACAGGCAGGATAGGAAGTACACCAAAAAGTCGCTGATGGAGATAATTGCTACAGATCAACAACAAGAACTACAGAAGTTAGTGCTTATGAAAATGAGATCTCAGTATGAGCAGTTCAACAGTTCAGTACCTAAAAGTTAATGCTAGCAATACTGTTTTGGAAGAAATTGTTCATTTTCTTTTTGGATTACCACCATCACTTCATTACTTTAGCAGAAAAGCAGATGGTAATATACCTCAAGAGATCAGTTGTGTTCTTGTTGAGGAAGACTTAAAATAGCAGAAGAGGGATCAACATTAAGAATTGTATGTGCCACAAGTTAACTTCTAGTACTGTATGATTACCATTCTTCACTAGGCTTAGAAGAGAAAATTTCCATTGTCAAATGCTTTTAATGTCAACCATTATCACTTTTGGAGGTGATAATTAGGCAGCTAACACTACATGAGGAACATAAACTGAACACATAATATGTTCTTTTCTGACTAAAACAAGAAGAATAATTACTCTTCCATTGCTGCAACATCCCAAAGTCAATAAAAGACAATGGGTTTTGAAAGCTGAGATAAAACAGGGTAAATGGAAGGCATCCATCAGCAGCAATCTTCTTGTTTTAAGTTCTGCCTGACTTCCACTAGAGGTTGAATTCCTTCTGAGAAATTCAGTTCTACCTATATTGTCTTATTGAGCTCTGTCCTGAACAGGTTGAACAGATTATTTTGCCTAAAAATACCTGCAGATTATCTCATAACCAACTTCTCAGAATTTAATCTGCAATAATTTAGTCATATATTTACTTTTTTGCCATGATAAAAGTTAACTTTTCTCATTAGATCTTATTTTGTTTATTATACTTACTGCACCTACAAAACCCACTGAAATCAGCTTAATTCTCCTTACTTTGAAACTGAACTGTCTGCTAAACCTATTTCAGAGATAATAATTTGCTAGATTTATAGTGAGTATGTTCTAAATTGATCTGATTAGAATGTCCTGAGAATAAAGGTTGCAAGACCTATTCTGATTAAAGCACCAATTTTAGCAATTTATGGGTTGGGTTTTTTTCTGAAATAAACTCCTTTGGGGCTGAGGTTGTTTATTGTTTTGTCTCAGCTCCATAACTTCAAGAGGGAGAGGATACAGTATCAGTTAGTTATCCTTATATTTGTCTTTAGAAATTATTAAAACCACTACATTTTTTGTGATACTCCAAGTATTCCTAATAAGTGTAGAAAATACCATACATTACACAGCAGTATCAGATAGTATATGCAAAAAAAATAAAGGGGGGTGTGTGTGAAAAGCCTTTATTTTCTCTTGTTTTTAACAGAGATCCTCAAATTACATGAGAAATGATAAAAATCAGTACTTTTTTTCAGGTTTGGAAACACAATGGCTTTTTTTTTGTTATTTTTTTAGAGTGACAGCTAAACCAGCATGATGACATGTGCCAATGGTATGGTTGACAGGAGCTGTTTGGCAGGGGGTGGATCAGGAAAGAGGAATGATAGACATGATAGGACTCTGAAGTGGATTATCTTCCCAGGATCGCTGTGGTGCCTCACTTTGCCAGGAACTTAACTCTGCAAGCTGCTGCGGGTTTTGGGGACTGATTCAGCAAAATACCCAAATATCAAATACGTCCTTAAATATATCTGCACAAAATATCCCAGTGTAACATTGCACACAACTTTATACCAGCTTACTCATTAGGAGCTGTCTACAAAAATCACTTTGTTGCGTATAACCTCAGTACAGAAAAGGACCAGACTATAGGTTTCTGACACCCACCTCAATATTCAGAAATACACTCTGCAGAACAAGTTAGCCTGAACTATTTGCCACACTGGCACTGATAATACCACCACAATGAGATCAAACATTTCTATACTATACATACTCCAGTTTCCACCATAAGCAAGACACAAGGTAATATCCCTCATAAAGTCAACTACTCAGGATAAAAAATAAAAAATCACAAAAAAAACCCCAACAAAACAGAGAGACTTTCAAGTGTGCAAACGAAAACTTTGCTTCGTCTAGATGCTTAGATCATTACGCCACAACCACACTCATATTCCAGCATAAGGATGCCCGTAGGCATGTTAATTACGTCCCTGGGCACTTCAGTATCACTGACCATTAAAATTCAGCAAACTGTAGCAGCAACCACTTGACAGAGAATGAAGGTGCCAATGCGGACACCCTGAATGCTGACTATATAAAGTGTTGACAATATACACAAACTCAAAAAAAAGCAAAACATTTTGTGTTTTCTGTGTGAACAGCCAAATAACAAGTCTACTCTTGTGATTGTACATGGCTCAGTATTTAGTTGGACAGAAAGCTGTTTCTTTTATTCAAAACACAAAAGCCATTGCTGACATTTCATCTGCCACTATATAAGAGCATCCTGCATAAATTACAGAATATATGTTCACTTGCAAATGAATAGACAGAAGATTAATTCATTGCATTTAAAGGTTTCAGACAGGGCCAGGCTAGTAGGTTAGCTATCTGTAATGAGGGAACTGAAGCTTATGGTTTTTTGAAGAACAGGCAGAACTGGAAAGCAAGTTCAATGTTTTGCTTTCTTTCCTTCATCTTCTGTAATAAGCAAACAAATAAAATTCCTTAATTCTTCCCCATGTATTTCACTGAGGAATGGATGAAATGGAACAGAACATATATAGAAAATCTGTTACAAAATAAACCATCTTGACAAGGGAGGAGGCAAGCAAGAGGCAACAATATGAGACACTGGTGACAGGAACCCGGGACAGGTCCACTCTTAAAGCATACGAAAAGACATTGAGGGTGTTCACCTTTTGTTGAAAAATGAATGATTTCTTCTCAGAAAGCATAAACAGGAATGAAATCTCTCTAATGATTTTCACATTTACCTTTGCATACTTCTTAAGTAATTACCATTCTAACTATAAAAGATAGGGCTTTTACATCAACTTTTGTTGGCTGAAGAGATAACACACCAAGCACTTACACAAGAATCTGCTGTTGGAAAATCTAAACCGTAGTACCTAAGTCTAAGAGCAGTGAAATTGCTGCGCATTAGCCATGTTCACAGTCAGTACTCAA
Organism: Anarhynchus alexandrinus; assembly: GCA_008711295.1. Classification (NCBI taxonomy): domain Eukaryota; kingdom Metazoa; phylum Chordata; class Aves; order Charadriiformes; family Charadriidae; genus Anarhynchus; species Anarhynchus alexandrinus. Next base: position 580,002 of record VUYV01000055.1, read on the forward strand.
GATACGACAACAGGCATTCCCTATTACTGTATCATCAATACAGCCCTTCAAAATTGTCACTCCATCCACTGAACCAGTCAGTCCTGAGAAACAGCAAAGATGAGGAACATTTTATAATCTTCTGTTGTTTACATTATCCTATTTAATTTAAGACCCAGTTTAAAGAACCACTTATTGATAAGCTTAAATATATCCCTAAAGCAGGAATTACTTAAATCTCACTGAATTTCTCAGTACTGTATCTTTTTCCCTAATGAAAAATGTCCTTTAATTGTGCAAGCCTGTAAGGTCTGACTGATTTTGGCACTGGAGCTGTGTTTGACTATTCTCATGGTACATCTCTATTCCAGAAGTGTAATTGCAGTTAATGTGGACGTATATTACCTTGGCATCTATTTGAAAGGTCAGCTTGGGTTTCAAAAAGCCAGCAAAATTTGTCAAGAGGCCTTAGTCAAAACGGCTCCCACAGACCACAATGCTCCACAGGGTTAGCAGTACCAAATTCTCTCATTTAAAACCAACGAAGGTATATCTATATGAGGTCCAGCCATACCTTGGCACCTGAGCAGTGATGGGTTGTTTATCCTCAAAGTAACCCTCAGGAGTGCCTCTATTTTATGTCCTATTACATCAGCCTCTATACAACATCGTTTCAGCTGGGGATTGTTTTGAAATAAGAACATAAAATAATGTTTGAACACATCTTCATACGATCTCTGAAGGATGGACTTTACACACAGGTATTAGAGAGGGATTTCTACCAGGATCTTTCAAGAGGTATTCTATTTCAAGTATAAGAAAGGTCTAGCAAGACAATGACAGTACATCTCAAATAATGCAAAGCTTTACCATTTTTATTTTGTTAGATTAACATGTGCAGCAATTTCTAATATCAAACTGCTCAGCACATACTACACAGGTTCCATTACTGCTGTTTACACTCAGTCAATATTTAAGAAAAAAAAAGTCCACCTATTACAGGTCTACATGGGACTAAGTAAGAAAATAGAAAGACATCTCACAACAGTTTATGAGCCAGATTTTTAAGTGTTCGTGCCAGCTTTACTCACCTTCCAAGGTCAATGGTAGTAGACCTCAAGGCAGCCAACACAGGTGTATGTTCTTTAGAATCATATCCTATGCTTTTTTTTTTTTCTAGAGTATAGCTCATAAGAAGCTGTACTAATAAATAACATCTTGGAGCTTAATTTGCCTCCAGTGGAAACAGTGATCCAAATACTCGGGACATAGAGTATGTTAGAAATTTGGTTTTATTTATTTTCACTTAAGAATCATGCTATAATTTAGAAGGCCAAAGTTCATCTCTACACTTCACAATTTTTTAAAAACACAAGATCACAAAGAAGAAAAAAAAATCCTCTTGGGCAACCTCACATTCTAGTTTGTTAATAGTGAGCATAGCTATTCTTAGTTAGCAACAAGTTTGCAAGCACCAGCTTGGAAAGGAGATGGCATGCTCTACTTTAAGTAGAACTGAGGCACTAATTGGAGCAGAATATCACTTTGCTTGAAGAAAAATCATAGGTTATAGTTGCATTACCCTTTTGAATCACCAGTCAGAAGGGTGAGTTTTAGACCCTGATTGATTTCTGGATGGTATGCTGAAAAGAAAGTATAGGAGCGCAGTCCACCCACAGTGCACTTAAAGTAATTCAGAACTGACAGGCAATAAAAGAAATATTGTTCCTCTTCTCATTTAGAAGAACAAGAATAGCTATCTGCAATTTTATTTCTGAATTTGATAAGTGAAAAATGACTCATTTTATTAGACAAAGACTATTTAAAATGTTAAAGAAGCCTGCTGCTATAATTTGCATATTTTGAAAATGAAATTGGTTCATCACAGAACATTTATATATAGTATTATGAGATATGTGAAAGCCTGTAGATATAAAAAATGGTTTACATCATAGTACTTTTCAGTTTTGTGTTATGTTAATGATCATTAAAAGTACACAATAAAAATATTATATAGCTGTTCATATGTCATTTGACATTTTAGACTATCAAGGTAGGCATGATTGGAAGACCAAAATCAAATTCACTTGCTGACACACAGGGAAAAAAAAAAAGGAAAACAAAACCAAAAAAGAATGGACTAAAAGGGAGAACCTGTTTTGAATTGAATGCCTCTTCCCTGCATTTACAAATGGATGTACCCATCAAAACTGCAACTGCAAATCAGTTTATCACACAGTGACTCACAATGTGTATAACCAAATGACCTTGTAGTTCTGTTGCACAGTTAGTTCTCTGTGCCCCGAATTGGGCAGGTAATGAAGATTTTACAGGCTGAGACGTTGTCCTCAAATGCACATACCATTATCTTTCTCAAATATATACACACTTTTAATTAATGTCTGTTGGTATAGTTGCACAGCTGCCTTTCCTCCCTCTATCCTCTTCCCATCTGTGCCATCAAAAAACAGTGAGTGGTGTGGAGGCAAGATATGGTTACACACCCAATCAGGAAACAGTTCAGTGCAGCTGCCTGGATAGATGTTAATATATATGCAAAGTAAAATTTCAAGATAGGTTTAAAAAAATCATATTGACACCATTAAAAACTCTCAATAGAATTACTACTTTGCTATGTATAGTCAAAACATAAATAAACTCTATGTTGCCAGTTGCTTAATTTAAGAAGTTTAATTTAAGAGAAATATTGGGTGAAAAAGAACAACTTTAGGAGTCAGAAAACATGATTTAGTATTTAAGTCACTGGGCTGGAATTCAGGACACACAGTTCAACCAAGTTCACTGCAGATTATTTGTAATTTTAAAACCATCTGATTGAATCCCTCCATAAATCTCTTTTGTCTGGTTTATTCGGGCTATGAACTCTTTGGGGAACGAAGCAGGGTTTTTATGTGTATGAATGCTGCATCTAGCTCGCTGGGCCTTGCAATGGCCGCTTACACCTGAAAAATGAATAATGAGGTTGTATGACCTTTGTGCTTCCCCCATCACTCACACCTGAGAGATGTCCCAGTGAACATCTGCAAAGCAAATTGATTAGCCTTCTCCCAAAACTTTCCTTCCTTCAGATGCCTACAAATAAACTCAACCACAGCTAGAAGGGGTGTGCCCAGAAACCAGTGTTGCGCCAACTACTATCAAGTCGTGTTTTGTTTTACTTTCCCCAATTTCCCTGTGCTTTTAGGAGTGGATATTGTCTCTTTGTCCTGTGCTTTTACACCATCTACAACAAAGAGAGTCCTGATCCATGACTGGGGATTATGGTGCTCCTGTGTTACCAAAAAACCCCACTTCCAATACACAACCCTGATGGCCCCTGGGGACCCCTCACTCCTCCCAGCCCCCAGGGAGCCTGCAGCCCATGAAACACCCAGACAGTGATTGTGGTGCATCATTTTTACTCATTTGAAAAAGAAAAGTAGAGTGGAATCTTGTTTAAGCCACTTATCTTTTATAATTTATTATTTTATAGTAAAATCATTTTACATTTTTTTATAAAATTGGCAATAATAAGAACTGCAACTAGAAGTCTTAGGCTACAAACTATTTGATAGCTTTATTTCTCTGAGTTTCTCTTGGTCTGTGGTCTCTTTACTTCTATCAAGTCCCTCACTGAAACTTAGTTTGAAGTACAGGGCTCTGAGCAACCTGAAGATGTTGAAGATGTCCCTGCTCAATGCAGGGGACAACGGACTAGATGACCTTTAAAAGTCCCTTCGAACCCAAACTGTTCTATAATTCTATGATTCTATAGCTTTCTCCACTTCTTATCAGGGTGTGAGAGGGAGAGGGGGGATTGTAACCAAAAGTGTTAAAACAGTTTTGCATTTCTTTTCATTATATATTTGTCTTTAAGTGAAAATCATTNACAACGGACTAGATGACCTTTAAAAGTCCCTTTGAACCCAAACTATTCTATAATTCTATGATTCTATAACTTTCTCCACTTCTTATCAGGGTGTGAGAGGGAGAGGGGGGATTGTAACCAAAAGTGTTAAAACAGTTTTGCATTTCTTTTCATTATATATTTGTCTTTAAGTGAAAATCATTTCAACGCTATTTAACCTAGCTGACAAAAAGTTAAAATTAGTGCAAAAGCAGAAGGGGAGAAAATGAGCACATCTAGAAATCAGGAAAGGTGAATTTGGACAAAAACAAACTTATGAATAAGGTCTGGAATGAAATTGATTCATTTTTTGAAACAAGCTCACTTTCCCTCTTTCACGTTTTGCATCATTATCACATAATGAATCATGTTCATGGAATATTAATTTTGCACATGGCTTTTTTACTTGTTCGGTGATGCAGCATTCTAAACTTTTAATTATGCAAAAAGGAAATTAGTGTTAATATTTTGTAATGTAAAATCCTTTACTTGAAGAATGAACTTGTGGCAGAAGTTAATAATTTTTTCTTTTCTTTTATTTGGGAAAAGTTGCATGTATTATACAAGGCCAATAGCCCAAATTTTTGTAAAAGTCTATGAAGGAAGGAGCAAAACTGCAACGCCCTGAGAGCCTGACATTTCCTGATGAGATCTTGCTGAAGTCAGTAACTTTGGGAACATGCTTGGCCTACTATTAACTGTTGGAGAACAGTTAAAGAATCAGTATGAGGTTCAATTTTCAAATGAGCCCCCACCGTAATTTCAACTGTAATTTCTTACATCCACTTCATGACATATAAAACATGCAAATTTGTACACTGACATACAGAGTGAGGTGGAGTCTAACATGCGCACAATAGTCAACGTGTTAAGGATTCTGTTCAGAAAAATTACCTCCTTATGACATTTACAGAAAGTGCAGCAGATCTGAAAATAGTCATATCCAAATTTGAAGCACAAATGTTTGGTGGTTTAAGCTCTTTCTGCCAATGTAATTTCCATTTTAAAGGTTGGAAAAGCAGAAAGAGGTTGTGATTGGCACCAATTATTAAGTATCATAGAATGATAGAATGGTTTGGGTTGGAAGGGACCTTTAAAGGTCATCTAGTCCAAACCCCCTGCAATGACCAGGGACACCTTCAACTAGATCAGGTTGCTCAGAGCCCCATCCAACCTGACCTTGAATGTTTCCAGGGATGGGGCATGTACCACCTCTCCAGGCAACCTGGTCCAGTGTTTCACCACCCTCATTGTAAAACATTTCTTCCTTCTATCTAGTCTAAATCTATCCTCTTTTCGTTTAAAACCATTACCCCTCATCCTACCACAACAGGCCCTGCTAAAATGTTTGTCCCCATCTTTCTTAGAAAACCCCATTAAATCTTGAAAGGCCACTATAATGTCTCCCTGGATCCTTCTCTTCTCCAGGCTGAACAACCCCAACTCTCTCAGCCTGTCCTCATAGGAGAGGTGCCTCCAGGCCTCTGATCATTTGTGCCCCTCCTCTGGACTCGCTCCAACAGGTCCATGTCTTTCCTGTGCTGAGGGCTCCAGAGCTGGACACAGCACTCCATGTTCGGTCACACCAGAGCAGAGTAGAGGGGCAGAATCACCTCCCTTGACCTGCTGGCCATGCTTCTTTTGATGCAGCCCAGGATATGGTTGGCCTTCTGGGCTGCAAACACACATTGCGGTGTCATGTACAGCTTTTCGTCCACCAGTACCCCCAAGTCCTTCTCAGCAGGGCTGCTCTCAATCCCTTCATCCCCCAGCCTGTATTGATACCGGGGGTTGCCCCGACCCAGGTGCAGGAGCCTGCACTTGGCCTTGTTGAACCTTATGAGGTTCACACAGGCCCACTTCTTGAGCCTGTCCAGGTCCCTCTGGATGGCATCCTGTCCCTCAGGCTTGTCAAGTGCACCACTCAGCTTGGTGTCACCCGCAAACTTGCTGAGGGTGCACTTAATCCCACTGTCTATGCCATTGATGAAGATATTAAACAGCACTGCTCCCAATACGGACCCCTGAGGGACACCTCTTGTCACCAGTCTCCATCTGGACACTGAGCCGTGACCACTACCAGTAGTAGTATAGCAAGTAATTCTGATTTGTGATTCCATTTCAGTAGATGATAAAAACTTGCCTTGAACCATCATGCAAGGATTGCATATGATCAGCAGATAATGAAAGATACTGTTTACATAAGCTAAAACATTTTAATTCTGAGGATGTGATCATTACCCTGAGCTGCAAAGCAGTGGAGTAGTCTGTTATTTTTCATGATAGTCCAGGGAACCACCTTGTAACATTAGAGATTCAGCTTTGCATCAGAGCAGCCCCAGAAAAAAATTGTGCTTTGAGTTCCACAGAGAAGAAATCTGAGGGGAGGTTCCCCACTGCTCACTCTGACTCTAGTTATCAAGGCTCCCTTTTTCTCTCTTTCATGTCAGCAAGCTCTGATTTGGGGAAAAAGCCTGAAAGGTTCGAATAAAAAAAAAAAAAACCAAACAAAACAAGACCGCACTGCAGACCAAAGCTTAGAGAACCCCTGCAAGTTGTTCTGGAAATTCGTAGCCATCTTTTACGCAGCCTTGCTCTGGATATTTGAATGTTGTCAAGGACAGCTCTAGGCTCAGATGAAGTCAGTAGCTGCCTAAGGCAGGACACTGCAGAAGGCAGCAAGAAAACCATGACTGCTCTGTCTTGTCAGTCTGTGCCAGTTCCCCAACATTCCAAGCTTGTTATTACAGTTGTCAAGCAGAGAGCAGAAGGCCTTTCTTCTTGAGGGGGGAAAAAGAAAAGTTAAAAAATATATATGTATTTCCATTTTTTCTTTCTCATTCTTTACCTTGACAGGAGGTTTACACCAAAGGATAAAGTGGAAGGACAAAATATGTGTTATTCACAGTCAAATATCCAAAAGCTTACAAATTAGGAGGTGCAATTTTGGATATCCAAAGTAGAGTCCCAAACTATTATCAGTACTTATCAGTTAGACAGATGTTAAAATACCTGACTTGATCATAAAAAAAATAGCATTTATATGTATAGGTCCAAGATACAGAGCATACATATGTCTCTTTTTTTTTTTTTTATATGGACAAGATGCTTTTAAACCTCTATTTTCTGTGGAAACTTCTCCATCAAATGGCATCTCATTTTGGATTAAACCTACCTTCCATTATTAAATCAAGTCCTGTTAAGCATAAATTGTTCACTATTGACCCAATTATCTAACTTGTGTGTGTACTTACCTGCCCACATGTACTCTGGCAAATGCTATAATTACCCCGATGAATCACAAATAGAATTTTCATTTTACCTTGCAAGTACCGGAAAGCAGTGGCTAGAGCATGACTTGATTATATAAATGCTACCTTATTTCCAGGAATGACAACAGAGCTGGTAGAAAATATCGTTAAATATAGCTCTAAATGAGCCACTCTGTTCAGCAGATAGAGAGAAAACAAAAATCAGAAAAACACAGTGAAAGAAGATAACAAAAGAGGAAAGACCTGAAAAAAAAATCACCAAAGTCTGATGTGAAAGCTGGAAGACAAAAAAACACCAATATGCTGAAATTGAAAGCCTTAGTAGGAAGGATTTTAAAGTGGGAAGACAGAAAACATATTACATAAAGATACTCAAAAGATGGGAGACATGCAGCTGTGATTCTTCTCCTCCAGTTTCCTAATGTATTTAAAGCCACTCATTTCCACACAGATTATACATATGAAGCCACTGAAAAGCCCCAACTATTTCTCCCAGCGTTCATTCTAACTTACACTCAGCAGATTATCTCCAGATCCCTTTTCTGAAGGGCACTTGTTTCAAGTGCCATGTGATCGGAGGATACAAACTTTCTTTTCTTACAGATATGGAATGGCATGGCAAAGTGCAGCTATGTTCTGCCTTCTGACAACTCTTCAAATCATGGAAACCAGAAGGTGAGAAGGACGTGAGAACATTTGTAAAGCTATTAAGAAAACTAGATGACAACATCCTTGAGTTTGGCACAGTAGGACACAACAGATAACACCAGCTTTCATTAACTTTGGCTTTCCTTTTTTAAAAGAAATGCTAGAAAATACTCCCAATATTTGCTTAGAAATTGCCCAGTGAACTTCCAGCTACTGTAGCTACATCTCCACAGAGTGGCATCATAATTTATGAAGGCAGCTTAATTTAGAAAAACATTTAAGCATATACTTCCTTCATGGGAGTTTTCTTGGGAGGTAAACATGTGCTTTCTGAAACAACTGTTGATTATCATGATAAGTTTTCATCCACCTGAGGGTTATTAGGTTACCGATCAAAAACCAGGGGTTTTTAATTTAAATTCACATCTTCTACTTGTAAAGTTTAAAAATATATGGAAAAATAATACGTATTTGGATGTAGTTTAGTTACCGATGCATGAGACTGAATTTGAGGTTCTGTTTCTCCCTTTTAAAATGTTGATTCTCTCTTTTTAAATCTTGATTAGAAGTTATGAGGAGATGGGAGGGGTTTTTTGTTTTGGTATGGTTTGGTTTTTTTAATTTCTTTATACTTTTAGAGGAAGAAGGTATTATTTTTCCTGGGGCAAATCCTAGTCTGACCTTGATAAGAGCACACAAGAACAAACGCAAAACCAGTTTCTAAAATTTAAAATGACTGGAGCTGCAATTAGCATGGCTTTGTCAAGAGCAAAGCTTGTTAAACCCATCTAAATGCCTTTATGGCAGTGCAAGATGCCTTATGAACAGAGGAGATGCTGCAGGTGTCATACAGATCAACCTCAGGCACTTTCATGTGACATTTTCAAAGCAAGCTAGAGCAAATAAGTCTAGCTGAAATTGCTGTTAGGTGGGTGTAAAAGAAAGAAAAAACAACTTACAGAATATCAGTGGTTCACAGTAAAACTGTGATGAAGGATGTACTAGCTTACAGTGGTCTCTCCAGGATCTGGTACTATTCAGTACTGTCAGCAGACTAGGGTAAAGGTAATAGGCTTATGAGATTGGAAGAAGATATGAAGCTGGAACAGACTGCAAATACACTGAGGGAAAGATTATAACTTCAAACAAATTAGAAAAATGACCTAAACAAACCAGGAAAACAAAAATCATTAAAGATACAAGCTTATGGGAATAATCCAACTTGCACAAATAGAGAATGGTAAAATTGATCTTCAAATTTAGTCCGTAGTGAATCATGACCTGAAAACAGTCAACACAGTGCTGTAAAAAAACTGCAGAACACCATCCAGAATGCATAAACAGGAACATAACGGACAAGTAATGCATCTTCTTCAGTCCATACTGTTAAGTCTTCAGTCATAAGATCTTGCTCAGTTTGGGGTTCCACAGTTCAGGAAGAGCACAATCAATTGCAAACAATCCAGAGAATGGTTAGAGATCTCAGAAACCTATTCTATGAGAAAAGGTTACTAGGAAGGCTGAGGAGAAATATGATAACTGTCCTCAAATGCGTAAATGGATGTTACAAAGAGGAAAAAAATTACGTAGAAGCAATGGGGTGAAATTGCAGCAAGAAATAACTAAATTAGACATTTAGGAAAACTTTCTAGTGGTGAAGAAGGTGGAACACCAAAACATATCCCCCGAGGAGATGTCTTCCATCACTGGAGACCTTTAAGGATACAATAAACAAACACCTGTCAAAATTTTTATTTATTTTTATGTGTATATTTCACTATGAAAGGAGATTACCTAGATGATCTCTGAAAGGCCCATCAGATCTTATTTTTTCTTGGTTTCTTTAATTCTACAACTGCTTTTCAAATGGGAAGAAAGGGAAAAACACAAAAGAAACAGGAAGCATACAACAGATTTTTTTATTATTCATAGAAAACTACTAATTTTCAACATCCGTGTAAATATGAAAGTTTAAAAAAATATTGCAAAGTATTTACTTATTCATCAGCACTACTGCAAAATACCACATCCGAAAACTACTAATTTTCAACATCCATGTAAATATGAAAGTTTAAAAAAATATTCAAAGTATTTACTTATTCATCAGCACTACTGCAAAATACCACATCCTTGTAAGACTAGTTATGAATTCATTTTGTACCTCAAGAAACATGATCATGCATTTTGGAGGTGAAAAATTTTTGTTCCTAAATTGATCATTTTACATGCTATTTCAAATGCAACATAGGACCATACTACCGATGAATGTGGCGTAACTAAAACAGGCAAACGGGTATGAACAACTCTATATTTTCACAGTAGTTTATTCTATATCAAGAAATTCATTTAGGCCTTCATTGTAGTACAAACTTGTCAAAGTACTTACTCACTAACAATGATCTGCTTTAAAATCAATTATGCACTTTCCTATCTGGCCAGGCTCATTCAAGAAAGGACATAATAATATATGTTTTCAAAAGTAGTCTATATCTGCATATTCTAAGATATTTCCACAAATATATAAAATCTTATTCCTTTCCTACCTTTGCTTAAACTGCCTCCTGAAAACTGGTAAGATGTTCTACATCGCGATTCTTCCCATCCTACTCTACAATTATGTATTCTTCTGTTGTAGTAAGGTCACATTTCTGAAAGCAAAATGGTTTTGATTGTATGCGTTAGAAAGATCCAACACTTGCTAAATGCAAACCAGACCTAAACTCCAAAAGTCTCCTCTACTCTATGAACAAAAGGAGAAAAAACAATTCTTATGGTTGCTTCAAAGTATTTATCCACAAACTAGAACAGAAGAGATCAGCTAAATGTTAAAAAAAAATGTCGTTTACTCAGATTTCTGTTCAACAGTGAGAACAATACATATAAAAATTTAAAAAACCGAAACTCTCATGCTAATTACATTTAAAATACAGCCAAATGTTCTAGTTTTCTTTCAAAATCTGAAGAGTTTTTCCTTAGAGTCAAAACCAATGAAACACTTTGTCATCATCTGATGTTAATTAATGGCTTTGTATTGACCTCAGTGAGCACAGATGTTTTGCAAGGTGCATTCTCTTAAAAGCTATTGATAGTCTAAACACTTCATAGTAACTAGCTCTATCTTCCTCCTCCTTGCATTTCTCATACCCTGAACTAATTAAAACTAGGAGTGATTAATAGTAATTTAATGAAAAAAGCAATAATCTTCACCCTTACTGAAATTGTTTTGACTTGGTACCACAGTTATGTTTTCCAAGCTAATCTGTAAAATAAACAATAAAGAGCACTAGATGTAAAGAAGGTTAAAATGTGAAATCCGGAGCGAAGACAATCACGGAAGACGCAATCATTCACGGGAATGCAGAGTGGCCGTGGGAAGTCGAGATGAACTTGTTAATTAGGCAGTGCTGTTAATTTAACAGCTCAGAAAAGGCAATGTTTTGCTGGATCAAGATATTACTGTGTTGCTATTATGCAGGCAGGCATTTAAACAGGCAGAGAGCATCATGTCCTCCCTGGCACTCAGAAGTACAAACGTTATGAAATACTCCCACTTGCACACGATCCCAGCAGCAGCCCCCACCCTAAGCCTCAGATGTTCGACGTGGACACGCACAGCCAGCTATTTTGAGAAAAGAAGTCTAAGTTTTATAAAGCCAAGAGGTTAATACCCAGTCTCATGTTCTGTGTCTATGACAAATTAATAAGCGCCAGCGAGTTTAAGCTGATAGACTTTTAGAGCACGCCAAAAAGTACACAAGACCCTCCAGCAGTCAATAGCCTCACAGCCCTGACATTAGCTAAAGAATTGGGTCTTCCACCACATGCTGTCATAAATGCTGATGATTTGTGATGCACAACAGCCCCATCAAACATAGCTGGGCTCTGCTTTAGTGAGAACAGAACAATCAGAATCTCAGTATAGTTAACCACTGCTTTCTATCAAATAAAAGCATAAAATTTGACATGCTTTTGTAACCCTCCAAATTTCCAGTCCCTAAAATCTCTGTTGCTGTTCCACAGCAATTGGAATTCACTGGTACCAAGTTTTCGCTGTTGTGGAGATGCAGAACGGTTCTGTAGCCGCAGTTGGAGATAAATCTGGAAGATAAAGACTTGTATAACTTTGTAGTGCTCATACCATAGTCACGGACACCTGTGATCTCACACCTCTGTCTGTGACCATCTTCCCCACCTTTCTGCCAGTTATAGGTCTTGCGGCACAACTTATGGAGTGAAATGAGCACAGCTCTTTCAATACAAAGTTTAGCACCTTGCTTAAGACTACTTTTACCAGCAGCATTGACTCAATACTGGTCTTTACCCAGAAGCAGCTGAGGTACAAATGTGTTTTGTTTCGTTGACTTTGCAGTGATAGCAATAACTTCAAGCAGGAAGATGGTAACCATCCATTTGGGAGGACAATGAAGTCTTAAACCACTGCAGGTGTTTCCTAAGGGATTGCAAGCAGAATCCTAACTGAACTTCCAGGCTCTAGTTGGCCTACTAAATTAAAACCGCCAGGAACATGCCAACTCTTGAAGCCAGCTGACAAGGATCAGTCTGCATTTACACTGGTAAAATCTTTTAGCCTCTGACCCAAACTGGCTACAAGCTAACAGCTGTTGGGAGTGCGCCTGGACACATTTTTGACTCTATTCATGCCCAGGTACTGTTTCAGAGTGATGCAAGCCAGTGCCTGGCAACCTACCTAAGGAATAATTTAAAAATCCAGGTGTAGATACAGAACCATTTTTAGTATTGTCAAAACCTATCTTACAGATGCATGGGTTGGTGTTCAGACTGTCCTAGGTGGGGAGTGCCATTTTCTTTCCCTCACACCATTAAAGTGTCAAGGTGCAAGAGATTTCTGCCAGTTCCTTAGGTAATAATGTATCATAAGAGCTTATCTTTTTGGATATTTCTTTTAGGATATGTGAATGTATCATAAGATCATATCTTTCTGGTCCTTTTCATTCTTAAACTTGTAAGACCAAACATCGGAGCCATAATGTAAAATCAAATTTTCATTCAACATCCTAAAATGGAGAATCTTAGTTTGTTTACTCGACTGACACTTCAAAATGTCAGACTTTCCTTACCTACCCTTTTTTTCACTCGATTATTTATACTTTTAAGAATACTTGGATCAAGTGGCATCATACAAAGCAAACAAGTCAGATAAACCAAAACCAGGTCAAAGGACTAATACTATTTTCCCCTCAGTGGAGATATAGTAAAACATAACCACCTGATGTCACAGAACTCTTCCTGGAATTTAATCAAAGAAGGGCTGAAAATGCCACAAACAAAACCAAGATACACTGGAAATTTCCAGAGGGACATGTCCACGAGTTTTCTAATTTGACTATAGTTGGTGTTTTTTTGGTTTTCCAAATGATGTTTTGATCCTCAACTAGAATGAATCTCTGAAGCTGGTGCACTGTGACCGTACTTTTTCCATTCTTCATCTTGGCAACAGCTTACTGAAAACCCACCTATATTTATGCCAAAATTGCCAAAATGACAGCCAGCTTTGGCACTCAAGCAGCTGAAACAAGTTTCACAAAGAGGGCTGAGCTCCTAGCTGCTGAATCTAGACCCATGGCAGTCTCTAGGTTAGCTAACACAAAGCCTATCTCGGGTATACATAGATTACACTGAAGTTTTGATTTTTTTTTTTTTCCACAGCATAAGCATTAGTGTATTCTATAACTGTGCTTTTCTAGGGAAGACACAGAAATCTTGCCTCTTAAAGGTCAGGGGGGTTTTGTAGCTGCTCTGTAGCACAATGAATTGCACTGTTGCACTCACTATGATAACATAGAATCATAGAATCATAGAATGGTTTAGGTTGGAAAGGACCTTGAAGATCATCGAGTTCCAACCCCCCTGCTATAGGCAGGGACACCTCCCACTAGACCAGGCTGCCCAAGGCCAC
>VUYV01000055.1:601267-636040 GCA_008711295.1 Anarhynchus alexandrinus
TCCTCATAGGAGAGGTGCTCCAGCCCTTGGATCATCCTCGTGGCCCTCCTCTGGACACGCTCCAGCAGGTCCATGTCCTTCTTCTGTTGGGGACTCCAGAGCTGGACGCAGTATTCCAGGTGGGGTCTCACATATTCCTGTGTATGTTAAGCAAGATGTTTAACAAGGTACAACATATTATAATGTTGCTGCATTTTGTCTTTTACACATGCTTTCTGTACCTCCAGTAGAGCAAAATATCCTATATTGGACAGAAGGCAACTGCTCTTGTGTGGGCTTTTTTCATGTGGGCTTTACCTTTTTCATTCCCACCTGGGTGGAAGAAATCATTGGTACCCTTCCTTCTTTTTGCTACCAAAAAGGTGTTCAGAAGTTTTGTAATACTAACGCTATTCTCCCTGCTCCAAAGACTGAGCCTGGCATGTTAACATCATTTTGAAGGAAAAAGTCTGGGAATATTTCAATGTAACTAGTTTCCTTTATATATCTATATCTATGCCCATGGAACAGAAATTGTCATCCTGCTTTAGCACACTCCACCCAGGGATCTCTATCCAAGAGGAGGCTCAGGAAGACATACTTTCCAACATCCATGTTGAAGTGTGATGATACAATGAATATTTCTAAATCATCTTTCCCATTAATGACTCCACCACCACAAAGACACTGCATTTGAATTTCCAGCACTAAGAGGGTGGGGTTAGCTTTAATATTTTGACGCATGAAAGTATTTCCTTTTTAAAAAATTTCCACACAGTGATATNCTCCAGGAAGACCACATAGTGGCCTTCCAAGATTTAATGGGGTCTTACAAGAAAGATGGGGACAAACTTTTAAGCGGGGCCTGTTGCAATAGGACAAGGGGTAATGGCTTTAAACTAAAAGAGGGCAGATTTAGACTAGATAGAAGGAAGAAATGTTTTACAGTGAGGGTGGTGAAACACTGGAACGGGTTGCCCAGAGAGGTGGTATGTGCCCCATCCCTGGAAACATTCAAGGTCAGGTTGGATGGGGCTCTGAGCAACCTGATCTCATTGAAGATGTCGCTGCTCATTGCAGGGGGTTTGGACTAGATGACCTTTAAAGGTCCCTTCCAACTCAAACTATTCTATGATTCTATGTAGCACACAGGTTTGCTCTACGGAGAAGTGTTAGGTTTTCTTTAACCCAGGATCATATCAGTGATCGTGTTTACCAGTGAAGTCCACACATAGCTGCATATGCACAGCTGGAAATATAATGAACCACAGCAAGGGAACAAGCCTCTGGGCTCGGGGTTTTGTATTATTTCCTCCCAGTAGCCTTAGAGACAACTTGTTAAAAACTTACATGCAAAAGAGTTATCTTTTTGCAAGAAACTAAAATTAAATACTATTCCTTCTCTAGACTTCAAAATACTTTAGCACCCACTAAACATTAAACAAAGTCCCATCAGTCAGTGGAAAGTCTTTTAGTAATGCTAATGAGCTTTGTATCAAAACCAATAAAGGTTCCTGTCATTATCACCTGTTATCGCCTTATATTTGGAGAGCTGCATTCACACATTTATAATACAAGTATAATTAGTTGCTAGACATGCTTATGAACAACATCACCTTTAGAGAATGATAAGAAATATGATTTGTTTAATTTGGCGGGTTTTTTATCTCTTCCCCCATTTTTGTTGCCTTTTTTTTTGTCATTCATTTAATCATAGACATATAATTAAAAATTATATATAAATGCTAAGGTTTCTCTAGAGTATCATGTTTGCCATTGGCCCTGCTGGAAAAGGGTGCTGATTTCACCACCCGGTCTCTCAGCAATAGGTAGTAATTTCACCCATTGCTGCCTGTACTTGAATAACCAGCTTTTCAACAACTGAACTTCTGTTGGAAACAGAATGGAAGAATTAGCAATTCACCTGCACACCTTCAGTGCAAATGGTGCCTCTCTGGGGAATATTACATCTATGTCCTTAGCATAGCTAGACAGAAAAGGAAGCATCCAGCATAAGAAATTTTTGCAAAGGTACTGACTACCAAACCCAGACCAAATGCTGCAGCAAACTTAGCTTAAATCATTGTCTCAGCAGTGCAGGGGAGCTCTGTTTTGGGTTTGGCTTTTTTTGTTTGTTTGTTTGGGTTTTTTGTTTAAATAAGAGCTTATCAGTGGAGAATAAAAAAGTGCAGGATGGTGAACAATGCTGTCAGATATTAAATATCAAATAAGAATTTTTTCTCCACCTCTGAAGGACCGTGGCCGTGAGCAACCCACATTGGGGCAGGGACACAAGGACCAAGTGACTGCGGCCATGGTCAACACACACCGGGGC
Source organism: Anarhynchus alexandrinus (assembly GCA_008711295.1). NCBI lineage: Eukaryota > Metazoa > Chordata > Aves > Charadriiformes > Charadriidae > Anarhynchus > Anarhynchus alexandrinus. Next base: position 603,582 of record VUYV01000055.1, read on the forward strand.
AGAGGAAAACCACTAGGAAGGGCAGAGGAGTAACAGAAAGAAAGGGTTACACATGGTCCCCAGCCTCCTGCACCACCTCACCAAAGGGGTTGGGAGGCACTGAGTGTAACGCCCAGAAAAAGGGGAGGTGAGGCCATGATGGGGGAGGAGAGGTGTTGGAATGAAATCGAGCTAGGGAGAGGGGGGGTTCTTTCCCAAGGTGTTTGATTGTTTATTTTTTGTCTCTTTTAACTGTCAGTGATGAAAAGTTTGTGTTAGTTAGCAATAACTAGCAAAATTACGTAAAATTCTAAGCTGAGCTACCTTTGCCTGCAACAATGGGTAATATAGATATCCTGCCTATATCTACCTATCAGCTAGATACCGATGATGTATGACTTTCAGAGCTTTAGGCAAGTTTCTATGGCATTTCATGCCCATTTCCTGTGACTACCATTATCAACTGAGACCTCCCGATTTCTTTTCACATTCCACTGAAATGAAAAATAACCTGAAGTACTGAATCCAGGCTAGATGTAAAGAGCTAGCTGTAAAGAGTAGGGATTTTCCTGTCCTGGTGTGGTCAGGTTGCCAGAACAAGCTCCAGCTGATCTTCTGCCATGCCATTCTCCTTGCTATTAGACATCTCTTAAATTATGGCTTCTATCACCTGACTGTATAGAGAAAAGAAAGTCACCTCAAAAATCTGAAAATGGATACAAACAATAAACTGCCACTTTTAACGTGCTATTTTGCCAATGAATACAGAACTGAAGAAGTACATACAAATTCTAAGTGGGAAAGAAGCTATCAATCTTACTTCAGTATTTTGGGATAAGGACAGTTTCACACAATTCTCGAGTCACTAATACCAGAGTCCTTGGATAATTATTTTTTTTTAAAATCTTAGGAGTTTAAGTGTGAATTCTCATTTGTTTGAAATATATTAGAATGCCAACATACAAAGACAACAACAAGCCAACTCTCAGAGAACTGCATGAGACAAAATACATCATCACACCTCTCAGAAATTGCATTTTCACTTGCTTCTCTGGGCTTAGATTTTTGTCATGTATTTGGGTCTAGATATATGAGATTGTAACCATAATATGAAGACAACGAAAGCGTCTGAAACTTGAAAGCACTATAGGATTAACTGTCAGTAAGAATGAAAATCTGTTTTATTTTTCTTTCATATATAATTTTGGGTTCAGAAATCAACTTGCATAATTTACTAGCACAAAGATCATTAGGGATTTAAGGGGACTCTGTAGTGCAGTTGCACATTCACTGTGTGTACATTTTGTTGTCAGCCTACAGGTACCTGTAACTGAAACAATACACAGCTACCAAATGTCTTTGTGGACCTCGACGTAAACTCCTGGGAGCTGGTAAGCACTGACATGAAGGAAAAGCTTGATTTTAGAGGAACTTCCTCCACTTTTCATACTAAACATACCCTAACCGTATACCTGAATAGAAGACGGGTACTGCATATTCATCTCATGACTGCATTCACTGGAGACTTCCACCCAGGCTGGGATTCACCTTATTCTGCCTCCTAAAAGTGAGGTGAGTATTCAGAAACCATCCCTTACCCTGAGCCACTGGGAACGTGATCGAATTCAGCATAAAAGTTTGCAACTATTTTGTATTAGAGCTGCATTTGGATGAAGTCTATGTAATTCCCAAAGGTTCATTATTGGTTTTACTTTCATTTTAGAACCAACTCCTTCCTCTCCCATGGTGGCACTCGAGACGTATTCATAAAAGAAACAGTTTGACAAGTCACATAGGGATAATGAAAGCTCTCTCACACGTGTGAAGGTCTTTGTTAATGAATTAATTCTACATAAAAAATATTTACTAAATATGAGTTAAAGTCACTAACATATGAGTGGGATTTTGGCTACTTCCTTAAAAACACCCAAATTTAATCCATTCTCTCCCTCCCCACCTCCTCCCAGCTCTTTGGAAAGTATTTAAGATTACAGCATATATAGTCTAAGAAATCTTCATTATATCAAAACCCCAAATCTTACACTAGGTAAAATTCAGAAGCAAAGTTAAAATAACAGGCCAGGGCAGATGAAGAAATTGTAATGGAAACACAGAACTGTAAAAATTGGAGTCTTTTCATCTTGGATGCAGAAATGATGATTCTATTATAATTGGCATAGGCGGGAGGGGAGGGGGAGGCAAAGTACTTTGATACTAGCTAAATTTGGTGCCAGATTCAAAAGCCATGAAGATAATACTGCTGCACTTGAAAAAATGAAAACTTCAGTTTCATACCCCACAATACCGATGTTCAATGTTACAGCTGACTTAACTTTAAATATATTTTTATCCACATCATACCTTATTATTTCCTTGCCACAGTTGCTCTCTTTTTAATTAAAAAACTTAGGCTTTTCATTATAGCTTCTAAAAAAATTATCAGTGATTAAAAAAATAGGCTATAAAAATTGAATTCACAAGATAACAGTCAGCTGAATGTTTTAAAGGACTACCCTGGTGACTTCATCTGTAAAAGTAACTCTTTCTATGTCATTTTATTTGAGGTTTACTATTAAAATCAGAAGATCAAATTGTAAAACAAAAAGCTTAAAAAAAGTGAAAGATACTTAAATTTTTAAGACAAATATTTGTAAACATGGCCTGGGAGAAATTTTACATCACGGGAATGCTTTGGTGCCTTTTGGGGGTTTAATAGAAATATTAGGGGTAGGGTTACAATAGACAGCAAGAGAAAGCCAGGATCTCCAGCTTCAGGAGCCCCAGCAAGGGCCTGCCAAAACCTAGCGTGAGCTGCAAAAACTTTTATTCTAGAAGCAAATTTGTGGTTACCTTTAAGGTAGAGAAGAAAAAGGTTAGTCGTGCAGGTGCAGTGGGGCTGGGAAGCAGCTGCCCAGGCAAAGAGCAGGCTGCAAAGGGACCTGTCCTGGGAGAAAGTTTGCAACAGGGCCATGCCTCCAGGTCTCTGCAGATTTTTTAGGGTTATTTTTAGAATGCGGGTTAAGGCAAAGAGAAAGCCTAGATTTTCCTGTGAGCGGAGCTATCAAGCACCTGTCCTCTTAGGTGTATGCTTCCACTGCTTCTGAGCTGGGGGAAGACTTTCTTCACTTACTGAAATGAAGGGGGAGGTGTCTGAGTTTGTTTAAGGTAAGGTTGCTCTCGTGTTTCATCAGGTCAAGCTCAGCTACATCAGCTGTATTCTCAGGATAGTCCAGTCATCACTATCGTGGTGAACTCGACCTCATCCTCTGATGCCCTTTCGTACAGCGTTCAGCTGTCAACAAAAAAAAAAGGCTGCTGGCCATTTGACATAATATTCATCCATCTATTTTGCATTTTTAGCAGTTTAACTCATTGCCTTTGGTCATTTTGTTCTATAAATTTTGTCTTAGGAAAGAAATAGAAAGGGGGTTAAGAAGCCCAATTTGTGCTTTGCGGTTAAATTCCCGTTTTACTTGAGGTGGCATCAATCTGGTATGTTAAGTAAAATAGTGAAGTTATACGGTGAGTAACGGGTGAAAACTATTTCATGTCTCCTGAATCATAGCAAATGACAAGGTGTTTCCAGCAGTTCTTAAATCAACTCTCCTCTGTCCTGAGAGGCATCTTAATCTTTATCATTACCACACCAGCTATTAATTGGTTGAGTACCATTAAGAAACAGCACTATTGGAAGATCTCCAAGCATTACAAAACTAAGAGCAACCGTGCTTCTTACAGCCCGGCTCTTTCCGACACTGTGATTCCCTTTTTGCCTTTTCCTGGGGTTCATCTTGCTCTGAGCTGGATGCTACACAAGCACTTCCTTCACCGTAACTATGGAAACTGAACACAGAGCATCATCTGGGATGTGAAGGCTTGACCAACATTTGTAACTTAGTGATGAGTTGTTTTAAGGATCCAGGCCAATTAGTACAAAGGTTTTTACAGATTAGTGCTTTCCCTACCTGAAAAACATAGTGAAGGTCAGCTGCTGAAAATATTAATTCTGCATTTCAAGCAGAGATTTATAGTTCTGTGTGGAAAACTGTCCCTTTCAGTGAATAACCACAGCAATAAGAAAATAAAACTATGTATCATCAACACATGAATTCTTAGTAATCCCATGACCAATTTAAACAATGCAATGCACCCAGAAAACTGGAAATCTTGAGTTTTCTTTCTGTGTAACCCACTGGCTGTTCATCTGTTCAAGTCAGTCAAACCACATGTGCCTCAGTCTGTGCATTAACCTATATCAAGTATATAAATACCTGGTTGCTGAGCCATTTCATTCATTCAAGTTTGTTAAGCTGGTTTCCCAGACAGAGGTAGTACAGAAAACCTTAATATTAAAAGTTACGATTGGTCATAGTGAGATAGCATGGCCAAGACAACTTGGACATAAAAAACCTGTAACCTACAAAGCCTCCTTGAGTAGACACAACTGAACTGGATATCTAAGAAAATCACGGTATCATCTGACATTTATTCCAAATTCTTTGCTTTGTTTGGAACCATAAATATTCCAAGCAGAGTTCCTTCTTCCATTTGAGCTTCCATTGCTTGACTGGTAAAAATGTTTGATTTTTACTTTTTTTTTCATTTAAAAGAAACTTTGTTTATGTTCAATTTTTTGAGAAAGATTCAGGACTACTCACTGGGCTGCATTTTAGTGACTGACCCACTCTTAACACAATAATTTACCCTCCTCTCTGTTTGTACCCTGGCCCTAACCCTCTTTTCCACCTCTCATACCCTTTCCTCACTAATAAACAGTTACTCTCAGATCTGCACACAGAGCAGCTCAGTACAGTACTCCCAGTGACGCCTGTGCTGACTAAAGTGGTAGCCTAAAGCTCAGATGGGCAGAAATATGCCTTTTTAATAACACTCCGAGGGCACAGAAATTAATATTTTAACTGCAAGAGGTTTATGTTAATGGGAGCATAACAACTTATCTGCCCACTCTGCTTTCCCACCCTTTCAACCTTTGTGCCATACAAGTTTCTGCTGTGTTCATCTTTAAACGTTGTGGCTGTCCCCTGTTCGTTGTCTGTAACAGTAATCCCAGATTTCTTTTTGCCTCAAACAATACAGCAGTACCACACCAGGATATACCAGCGAGTTTAATGGATCCCTGACTCTTCAAATCTTCTGACTGACTGGATACACAAAGCATTCACTCTCAAGTAAAAACAGTGTTGCTAATGATCCAATCTAAAGGAATCTTATTATAATTTTTACTGCCTACGGCTTTAGTAATAGTTGTCTGTCACTCTTTGAACAAGCATTACATAGATGCTTTCACCAACACACAAGTAGAATATAGCAAGTGAAGTCTGGGGTCAATTAGGCAAATTGTAAGTTTATTTGTGTGATTCTTTTCTGCTTTCCAACAAGTGCTTAACTTAGAATACATGACATGTTATGTAGACGCCTTTACAGTAAAATAAAGTATTCTCTTGCTGTCACCATAAACCATAAATTTATTCAGAACTGTGCTAAAATCCTCTTTCTACTCTGTAAAAAAAAAAAAGTAAAGCGATTTTTTTTTTAAATAGCATTATATCACTATATATTTATTGCATGGCTTTTTATAATTGTTGATGCTGTTGCAATGTCAAGGCTAATTTCTTACAGGACAGTAGCTGTCAAGCCTGTGTTTACTTTGATTCTAATGCTGTCTTCTAATCAAGAAGCCAAATCAATGTTTGCAGGACAAAGTTAATAAATCAGGCGGCAAGTATTTCAAATTAAATTTAGGTGGTAAAAATACGAGATCTGCAACGATGACATTTACCCTAGAGGAGGACCTATATTTGAGCCTGTTACTATCCAACGACTCACAGAGTATTTCAGAGATGAAGGGGGTTTTATTTTCCTAAAATCAAAAACACTGAATAATATCCTTACCCAAAAGCTGGGACTGGGTAAATAGAAGGAACTAAAATACTAAATATTCTGTTTCTGAAAGCAGACATCATCTTATTTCTACCAAATTTGTAAAGTGTTTGGCACACCATTGCTTTTTGGTTTTTTGAATCTCTCTCCATCCCCAATTGTTACCCACCCCACCACACACACACCCTGCCAGAGCCAATATTTATAAGCAGATATAGCTGATAAAACATTCTTCCCAGTGTTGGAAAAAATAGTACCAAAACCATAAGCACTACTGTAGATTAAACAAACATATGGTGTAACAAAGTGCCTAAAGAATTTGCTGTGGAGTGCTTAAAGGAGAGAATCCCCATTTCTTTGTGGAAATCTTTCCGGAATTCATCCTTGGGTTACCTCTTCCAATGTTCCTGGTCTGTGTATAAAACACAAACTACGCTTTTGAGAATACAAGGCAATAAATAGAGTAGACTGCATCTTCTAGCACTGGAGAAGAAAAGAAAAGGGGGAAAAAAAAAAATACTTCCCAGACTCAGATCCCAAGAGCAGAATCCACCCCTGACACCTAAACCTGTGCCTACCTTACAGAGAGATGTATTACGGGACGTACGTTATGGGATGGTGCACCACAGCCTCCCACGCAGTCCTTGTCTCTGGCTAGATACTTCAACCCACACAAAGACAACCATGTCACACGCCTTGGGTTTTTCTCCAGAAGCAAACCAAGCAGGCAAGAAAGCATACTGCTTTTCCACAAATCCTCCATTGTAGATGCCGGGGATGCACAACTGTTTGCAGGCAGACCTGACCAGTGGTAGCTCTCAGGAAGAAATTCTGACACACCCTGTAAGGACAGAGCATTAAGGTCATGAAAGCTGTTCGATTTCTTTATTTATTATTATTCAATACTGTTATTATTCCAATACTGTTACAATCCTTTTCTTCTAGTCAGACATCTATCCTTTGTTTTGCATTTTTTTGATCCACACAGACCTGATGCAGTATTTTCCTTTCCAGAGAGGAGTTCTCAGAGCATCTTTGCTACAGATCCTATACGCTGAGTCTGGACGTCCAAGGACAGGCTGTCAGAGTCTTTGGGTCCAAAGCAGCTCATGAGAACTACAGGTCATGCAACTATGGACTACATAAGTCTCTGCAGAAAATACAGCCAGGTTCACTTGGATATTTTTTTTCCATACCCACCAGTGAAGAAAAAAGACATTTGACAGCAACAGACCTTATTTGTTTGCTGTGTGTTTTCCTTTCTTTCTCTGTCACAGAACTACTTATACTCCACACGTTTCTTCTGTTCACAGCAATTCACCTCCAAGCAAGGCACAGGCAGGCTCAGGAGAACAGTTTACAGACTGAATGCAAGGTCAGCAGCAAAAGCTCTGATCACAAAGCAGTGCTTTTAGGGAATAATATTTATCCCATTTGTCTTTTGTTTATTACCATCATTTAAGCCATTCTGTTTTGTGAGCTGTTCTCCAGAGGAACCATTTTCCTCCACACAGCATTGCATATTCAACTTCTGCCGCTCTCATGGTACTGGTGCATTCTCTTTCATGTGTTAAGTGCCATCACCTGTTATCAGCAGCAGTTTCAAATAACTCCCACATGAAAACTATTGTTTTATTATATAGGCTCTATATTTATTAGCTGATCATGAATGTCACTAGAAAATAATGTTTCTAAAATGAGAGTGGTAAAAACAATAAAAATGCAGGTAAAACAGCCCAGCTGTCACTTAATATTTGTGATAAAATATTGATTTAAAATAACAATAAAATTGTTTTTTACTGTCTTTTCTGTAACATTCAAGTTGCATTCTAAGATTCCTACAGTGTTACGGATTCACATAATGGTGCATAGAGATATGTAAATCTGTTCCATATATAAACTTTGAACATCAGAATATGCACGCTTAGTTGCACAAAACAAGTCATGCCAACATACACACTGCTAATTTTTGGCTCGATTTGATGAATAATGAGCTGGCATCAGGACATGAGAACCTCAAGCAACAGAAGAGCTTACTCAGAGTCACATAATTTCCATGTTACAAATAAGAAACAAATATCAGGTAAGTTACAGAGGAGGGGGATCACTGGGGTTTTTTCTTCCCTATATCAGACAACTAAAAAGTATTATAATTGCCACCGAAAAAAAAAAAAACAATCAAAAGTTCTTTCCTTATTTGACATACTGTTTTTTCTCTAAAAGATGATGCATAGTAATAACCCTTGCATGGGTTTTGTCCCAGCAATCAGAAGGGAGCCAAAATGCTCACCCAAGGGTCAGAATCACAGGCATACCATAGATCATACCTCTTATAACATTCTGTGGCGATACAAACCCAGTCTCATCTTCAAAAATTATTTAGTCTAAATCCTCACGTTAATGTCTCTTTCCATTTATTTTCACAACATACGCAAACTACTATACAGACAATACATGCAAAGTAGTCATTTGCATGAAATTATTCTGAAGGTATGTGAAAAACAAAGTGAGCATTTTCAGGTGAATTATGTATTTAAAATTAATACAAGTCATTAATTGTTTTGCAGGCTTGAAATTCATTTCACTTTTAACAGGTGTGTGATGATCAACAGGCTTTCCTCAGATTTTACGTTTCAACCACTGATTTAGCTGAAAGATTTGTAAAACTTCATTTAGTAATCCAGCTTTCAGTTGCCTTCGTAACTGGTATGTAAGGATTAGATTTTAAAAGACCTCTACTGCTACTTTTGACAAAGTCTTTCAACACTTAAACTCCAAATCTTATTTTATTTTTTATTAATTCCTCTTAGTTTCACTTGAGTCACAGTTAAACCACCTTGGAGAAAAGCAAGTTGGACACATTGGACAGAGCAATGTTAGCACAGAGAGGTCATGCCATGGTCACTTAACTCCTAAAGGTGTGTTCCATGGGACACACAAAAGGCAGTAGGTGAAGATTATATGGTGTCACAAAATTTAGGGTTCAGTAGAATCACGAATTTCAGGTCTCAAGCTTGTTTTTGGATGGTGTTCAACCTTTAAGGATCAAGAGGAAGAGTCCACAGATCTGTTCTGTGAAACTTTCTCCCTCTACTAACTGTTCCTGTTCTTTTCTGATTGTGTGTGAGGGTTTTGGACTCTGGTGCAAAATTGTTTTTCAGATCCCTTGACATTTTTTAAAATTATGGAAAACACCGTAATTCTAGGACCAGCAAATGTTACGTTCAGTGACTGATTCAGGGAATCCCTAGAAGACGTTTTCCAGTGTTGGTCTAATAGCTGTAACGTTCATCACTTCTCTTTAAGCTTGTAAAATAGATTTCCAAAAATTCTAATTTTCTGCTTGATTCACATGAAAATAGCTGTAGCATTTATGAAAAATAGATATTTTTTTTTTAAATTATAGAGCTATTCTAAATATCCTTTTAAGAACAAAGACCTTACCTAGATAATCAAAACCAGCTCAACAATTGTTACTGAAAAGACAAAAGCTAAATTTTACCAAGTTTAGGTCCACAGCTAAAGAGTTTCGTGGTGTATGGCATGTGTTATTTGCTATTTATTAACACTAAAATTAGCCAGAATGATTTGCAAATCAGCAGGAAATGCCACTGTGTCTTCCAACAGGACAAACAGACTCTTTCCCCTACCACAGAAAAAATGAGAGGAAAGGGGAACTTGGACTCTATGGACAGCCTCACAAAAGAAAAGGGAAATTGCCAAACATTGTTTATAAACAGGAAGGGGAGAAAAGAAAGAAAGAAAAAGATAGAAAAGAGGGGAAAAGACACAAAACTTTCCAAACTCAGTGCTCCATTCACCTTTCTCTCAAAGGGATTTGTACCCCACTCAGATTAAAACCTTGGCAGCTAGCCTTGTATCAAACACCCCAGAAGTTCAACTTGGTAAAGGTTCATGGTGTCAGATCCATCTCTAAAATGAACAAATCTTGCCCAAACTGTGTGTTTAGCTCATGTACTGCATAGTATTTTTAAATTCCACCTGATAGCAAACTCTTTGCTCTACCCCTTCTTGAATTGACCAGTAAATTTCATGGCAAGGAAAAATATGTTTGCAATATGGATTGGAAGTATTTCATTATAATCCTCTAACATGCCAGGAGACATGGCAAGTTTCAGGTCTAAAAGAAATCAAAGATAAGGAACAGAAAAGAAGTAGTAACTCTAAAGGAAAACACCATTTGTCAGTATATGACTTCATTTATTTGCTGTGTTTGAGCTTTTCACTGTTTACCAAACAGAAACATGGGGGTTTGTTTTCCAAAGGAGAAAGAATATTTGTGCAAAAATTAAACTGCAGCCTTTTAGCAGATGTCATGTTAGTTTGATATACCTTGGTCATAAAGACAACAAAATAAATGATTGTATATAAACAGTCCTTACACTTCTAGGAGTCTGCAGAAAAATGTGCACACACAAAATGATTCAGCACATTCCTTGCCAGCTTTTTAAATGGCTTTACATAATTTAATGAAATTTAAATACAGTAAAAGGGTAAAGCTTTGATGCCCAAACTCTTGTTTCAATATTTTTTTCATGAAGTAAGCAGAAAACCCCAAAAGAGAGCAGCTTTAATTAGCTTTATTGTAATCAGATTTAGAAATTAGATAAATAGATGGCCCAGAATGTATCTACTTTGTTTAGAATAAGAAGAATTCCCAAGAGAACTTGAGATTGCAGTATTTCCTGTGACATAAATAGTGAAATCTGTATGGGAGGAGGTTTTATATCAAAATAATTTGGTAAAGATTATCATAACAGAGTTGTTTAGGGGTTTAGATTTTTCTCACTTCCCACTTTTTTTTTTGTTTTTTTTTCTTCACATCTGAGCAAGTCAAGTAATGCAGATCTCCTATCAAACAGTGCCAAAGAAATTTGGTTCTACTGAAAAACACTACTTGCATAAGCCCATTTATGCACTTGAGCTTCTCTCCTCAAGTGTCTCTTCAGCTCTGTGCTGTGTTGCCTTTTTAACAGAAAACCTGAATTATATTAATCAAACCTGGGGCAAGAAAACACATTTTTACATCCATTTTAAAGCCCTAGGTAGCATACAGCTCTAATTCTGGTTCAGAGTTACCTGAAAAGTAGTAAAAGGCTCCACGTTTACTCCTATTTTAGGAACTAAAGCAACAGCTCTTCCGATCTCAGTACAAGGAAAAGACAGACAACTCTGGAAAGTTTCTCAGTATAAACCATCCGTAGCCTGAAGGTGTGTGTTCCCGGCTACATTCCCACCGTGTGTTCCCTATTCAGGTGCACCAGCGCCCCAACAAGCATTTTGAAGTCTACCTCCGCAGTGTCTCTAACTCAGAACTATCTCAGGCTGAAACTGTTCACCACGTTAACACGGCTGTAGCTGCTACAAGAGTTAAGCGGCTGAGGAATGCACACGAGCAGGGAGTATAGTGTACCCGGGGGCTTTAGCCTGGATTTAGCATTATTGAAACAATTCAACTCACTTTAATTGCATTAGAATTATCAGCATCAATTTTAGCTAATGAATTTAGGTATTTCCTTTCCTGAGCTTTCCAAGGCACCCCATGGCTCTGCTCCTATCTTAGTTGCTAAACTCTTCAAGGTCGTAGACTAACTATATAGTGGGGTTTGCAGAATTTTTAGTGCTTTTAATATTTTTTCTGTACACTCAGTGGTTAACAAGACTTCTCATACAAGTCTTGATCCAGAAAAACACTTAAGCACATGCATAGTTTCAGTTTCTTGAGCTGACCAGTTAATCTGACAAGACCAGGCATGCGCCTGAAGTTAAAGGCATGTTCCAGTGCTTTGCTATGTATAAGTAAGAATGTTTACCGCCATGCAAGGAGAAACACAACCCAGGAAAACCTATCCCCGTTTTGGGTAAGAAAATAAAGTTCTCAGATTTAATCCTTGGAGTATGTATGAATTTACTTACAATTTTAACATTTTCCCTGGAGATGTTCTTCAGAACAGGTCTTATTTTCAACTGCATTAGGAAATATCAAGTCAAAGCTTTCTACAGGCAACTCTTCGTAGCCATTTCTTTATATTTAAGTATACAGGACCCAGTAGCTTCACTTAAACCAAATGTCTTCTCAATTATCCTAAAATCCACTAACCTCATTCTTCTGCCTCTCAATTTCAGCAGCAATTCTGTTCCACATCTCGTTATGCTAATAAAGGGGAAAACTTGATTAACCAGGAGGTTCTAAAAGACTTTAGACTTCTCAATCACCTCAGCTCAAAGTAAATTGGTATTGCAATGAAAATGCTTGAAAAACTCTACCATAACAGAGGCTTACCAAAAACAACACTTGGACAGAAAACTAGATTTTGACAACAGAATTAAAATACAGGTAGCTTACAAAGCATCTAGCCATTAAACTGTATTTCTCTGCTTGTTACGATACTAAACCCAAAGTCTTTGTGAAAAAACTATTCATACAGAAGGGTTTTATGCAAGAGACATTATGTAAACAGCCAACCAATTATTTTCAGTAAAGATTGGCACTTATTAGTAAGGCCTATTTATGAAATTCTAGAGATTAGACGGATACCCTGTGCCTGCAACTCAAAAAACTATTAAAAAAAAAAAAAAAACAAATACCCAAAATTGATATTACAGGCTGGAATAGAACATTGGAAAATGCCATAAAGAAATGGGAAAGTGATGATGACTTTCCAATGAAGCGTTTGACAGCCTGTCCAGCTGTGACTGGCACCAAATACCACACAATTTCACAGATCACTAGTAATCAGACTGGTAACTTGAACCTCCACCTAAACAGATATGCTGGTTTTGTCTGGGATAGAGTTAATATTCTTCATAGTAGCTAGTATGGGGCTGTGTTTTAGATTTGTGCCGAAAACAGTGTTGGTAATATAGAGATATCTTTGTTATTGTTGAGCGATGCTTACAGAGCCTGCTTCTCACACCACTCTTTATTTTGCTTTGCTTGCGTGCACAGCTTTTGCTTTACCTATTAAACTGTCTCAACCCACGAGTTTTCTCACTTTTACGCTTCTGATTCTCTCCCCCATCCCACTGGGGGAGACTGAGCGAAAGGCTGTGTGGTGCTTAGCTGCCGGCTGAGCTTAAATCATGACAACAGATAAGTTTGAAATATCTGCAACCAACCTGACACATCTGGGAGCGGTTTTGCCCATCTCCCAGATGCCATGCATTACAGATCCTGGCTAATAAAGGAAATATTATTTTAATAATCTTATTACAGTGAAAAAAATTGCAGTTCTAAACTGGAGAGTGTCAACTCAACAAAACACGAGTGTCTGTAACATTTGTGTGTTTTCTAGAAATAGCTAAGATCTCAAGCCACTATCTCAATAGAGTAATAAATCGTAAGTAATAATAATAAATAGTGAGTAATAAATAGTAAGTGGCAGTGTAAGCTGCATTCTGTATGACTACCAGTATATCATAGCCCTGTTCTGTAAATATTCACCTCTTGCAATGAACAGAACACTCAGTTCTCTGCACTGCTCCTTCTGCACTGTACGGTCCACAATAACAAAACCAGAAACATGCCAAATGAGACCAACAGGTGATTTCACATAGGGCACTGTAAATTTTGACTAAAGAACGTTCTGTCCGATATATCTATATTTCCTTCCTTATCCCACTAACAGGATACTTCCATGGAAGATATTTGCCAATATTTTGTATAGTCAGCTGGTGCAAATAGATTCAAAAGGAGTGGAACTTGCCATGGTGTAAAGCTGAAAGAAACTGGTATCATTTGAAAAGTGAAGCTGTTAATACCCTTTTGCAGATATCTTCATGCTTACCAGCTTTAGAGAAAATGTGAGAAGGCAGAAAATAGAGCATGGGTTAGACACAGAGCTCCAAAAGTTTCATCCTGTTAGTACTGGCTCTGGGAAGAACACACCAACACCAGCCAGCACCGGCCTCTGCCTCTGCGCCTGCCCCGCTGCCTCGCACTGCCCACAACGGGAGGACAGAGAACTACAGGAGGAGGAGGGAGACCGAGGGCAGTAGTCAAGCTTCCACAGAAATAAAGTTTACCCGGTTTCACTCCTCACACCTAGCTGCACACGCGAGAAAATTCACCAAACTGTAAGGGTTGCCAGCTGACTGGGATGGTTTTTTTAAAAAAGATTTTTTTTTAAGAAAAAAGAAAGAAGTTGCTCAGGATGTTTTAAGATTATTATCGTTGTTTTCTCCATTCCCCTGCCCGCCTGTTATAGCGATAAGTACAAGCAAGAGCCTCTCTGCATACCATGCCAGGGCATCAACTATAAACATCGGTCTTTTCACTCTGAGAGCGAACAGTTTCTGCGCAATATGCTGTTAATTTCAGTAGTTAGGAGAGGCTTAGCTCAAAAGTGAAGTTACTGAACAGAAAATTGGTCCTGTTTTACCTCAAACCAGGACACTGGCAAACCACCATTTTGTGAGGCAGTATGCACTCAGAGAAATTACAAGGAATCTATTTTTTGTTTTTCAGTGTTCCATCTAAAATATATGAAAACTCCATGAAAAAAAAATGTTATCACTTTGTGTCTCTGACATACAGCTTTTAAAGTGATTACAGAGGCAGAGAAAAATCTATGGAAAAAAATGTAGATAATTGTATACTTTGAAGTAAAAATAGAAAATACTCAGCAGTATACTTTTAAGTCATTGTACTTTAAAAGCGTCATTCCAATTACCTGGTTTTTGGGAATTGTGCCAGCGCTAGCTGGAAAACGCACTCTTATCTAGCCATCAGCTGCAAAATAGGAAAACAAATTGCAAGAATTATTGAGCTTTTGGAGTTTGGAATGATTGAGACCTAGTTAAAGAAACATATGCTACTTTGATTACATAGCAGCCTCTACTCTGTGTACTCAAATAAGAATACGCTAAAATACAAGGCTTCAAACAACATACTGAAAAATTAAATACAATGTCACTATATCCTGCCTCGTTTGGGGGGAGGGTGTTGTCTGTCACAAGGCAACATCTTGAACCTTCTAGAATTATGTGTGTTGATGTCAGTTTGCAAACTAAAGTCCCATGCTAGCTACAATGGTAAGGACATTAGTATGAAAGCAGCGAGACAGCAAGAAGGCCACTGTACAGCAAATTACAAAAAAAATTTAAGTAAAGGATTTTTAGTCAAAAGTTATTAATGTTAATGTGCAAAAGTGTATATCCAAGTCAACAATCTACAAAATTTTGCCTAATTTCTTAGCCAGCTCAGGCCAAGGGTGTCTGTGATCACATTTGCCCTGTGTCCAATGCAAAGAGGATTCAAAAACCCAGAAGAGCACCACACAAGCTGGTGTATTCCCGTGCTGGAGTATCCCAACACTGGTTCACATCTTTAAATCAGCATAGCCTCAGCCTCAGCAGTGGCAGTTCGTGTAAGCAGCATAGCTTCAGCAGGGCTATGACGTTTGAGACAAGTGCTACTACACCACTATGGGTACAAGTCAGGGCAAACAAGCCTGGGTACCTCGGTCCCCGTGCTCCACAGCATGGCTTGGATCAGTCAGAAAAGTTACTTTGAAATCCTGAGTACTGCTACCAAACTGCCATCACACCAAGAGCACTACGGAGTTCACAAAGAATCTTAAATCCCTTAATGAATTTCCATATGTTATTACCATCGGCCTTTTAAATACCCAGCATATTACAGTTCAAATAACTTTTTTCCCATATCCCATATGCCTTAGCCAGTAAGCACTAACGTGCTATGAGACACATATGCTATCTCCAACTTCATTTTTCCTGTGCCTTCACAGTTAACTCAAAGCTATGTTGCAGCAAGAAAGAAGGAGCTAAAAGGAACACGACACTGATGCCTGGTGTCGAGTTTGCTGCTTTATGAGAGTGTCTTGTTTCTCTTCTGCTTGCATCAGCTGGGGAAGCCCCCGCTTCAGCTTCTCTGTGGTTGCCTTAAGCATCCCTCCGTGCAGCAGGAGGGGCTTTTTACAAATCCTATTTCTACATCCATTTTTTACAACAGTCAACTGACTGAAGTTATATCCTAGAAATTCTCTACCCTCCTAAGCACGAAGATGCATTGGAGCTGAAATCCTATTATTAGTTGGTTGCCCTTCTTGCCCATGAGTTACAAGTCAGGTATGGCGACACACAGACGACAGTCCCATCACCACTGACACCGGACCAGCCAAAAGTATCAGCCCCCTCTGGGTTTGGCACGGGCATAAAACTGCCTGTCTGATATGGCTGCTACACCCCATGTTACGGTTCATGGAAGTTTCATGCTTTCTCGCATCATCTGCAGAAAAAATTATGATACATCATAAAGACAGAGCAGCATGGAAAAATGATGGCAGATCCATTGTAAAGCTTTCAGTGCAGAGTTTGCTTATCTAAGTATTTTTAACAAATGTGAACCATCACAGTAAGCTTATCATTTTTTCAGCACTTCACATCATACAATCATGTTGTTTTGTTTGGTTTTTTTTTTTATCTGACCGGAGGAGCCTTAAAGCCCTATTAATGCACTTTATGGTCAAGCCACAGCCTCACCATCACCATTTTAACTCCTTGGATCCAGGCCAGGCTGCTTGGCTGGAAGGAGTACTAATCAACTAACAGTCTTGAAACTGGAAGAAGTATAAGGTTTTGCTATGCCTAACTTAGAAAACCTGCTCTCCTAGCAGATCCACAAAGCTCCTTTTAGTATCATTACATGCATGCAGAATAATTATGTTAATTCTGCTAATTAATCAGTATGGGTAAAATTGTGGCCAAGCTCCAGTTTCCCAGCCCTTTCCCCATTATAAGCTGTTAGAAACTCCAGAAAAAGGCTCAACAACTCTTGGTAAAATTTGTTCCTATTTGGATTCGATCCAAGCCATTCTACAAAATTCCATTAAAGCACAGCAAACAAGGCTAGGCATTAATGCATAACTGAAGTAGGCTTTATGCTGTCAACATGGATCAAATTCAGACTGGCTCCATTCCAGAATTATGCTTTTAAAAGCTGATTTAGTAACAAATTACATAGAAGATAAACAAGCAATTAACCAATCTCCCAAGAAGCTAACAATCAAAATACTCTGTGCTGAAGTATTAAATATATCAGGTTGCTGCTTTCATCTATCACTTGGCTCCGCAGTACCTTCGCTATGTGACTTTCAGCCAGAGCAAGGTCATAGTTAATTGACGTAAGTGCATGCCACCATTTCTTAATTTTAAATTCCATGTTTTAAGTACACAGCGATATGCTGAAAGTAATATGGAATACGGATCAAGGAACAAAAACTTATAGAACTCACATGTACATTGTGGTTTTCAGAGTACTTAGAAGGCAGGTCCACAAATGTGCTGTTTGCAAGTCTGAACACATATCCAAACTGTTTGGTTTTACAGCTGTGTGATATGAGCAACTTCCAGCGTTACTACCTGCATCTGTCACCTTCATGCTGATACTGGCTTTCATTACTTCAAAATTAACATGGGGCCAAACCCCAATCACTTTATGCACATTGTTATATTAAAATCAAATAAAAGATGAGGCAGTTCTGAGTTCAGTCACATCTCTGCACGTTGTAAATTTTCATTACATCAGACAGATAGGTTGGAGCCTAGTTTCTTGTTTCTGTTGAAGTTTAGGAATGAAATAGGCAGCGTTTAAGACAGTCACTTCTTAGTACACTCAGGAACAGGTCTTTATAAACCCGTGGTCAGTGGGAAAATCTGAAGCAATTGTTCAAAGCCCTTACTTTGTGTGCTTTTAAGGTTAGCAACATTTCAACTAGAAAAGGTAATGACAGACAACAGTCAGAGCAAGTGACATAATTCTGTCTGTAAGACCACATATGAAATATTTCATGACTTTGGGCTCAGCTGTTTCAGGTTAAGATTACCAGGTAGCTGCCCTAGTCAGAAAATACATTTGTCACATAGTGCCTGGCGGGTGATGCATTGTACACCTCTGACTTTTCCTTGCAAAGGACCAGCTAGCTTAGCCTACATATCCCTTCAATGCATTTTTTTACATCTGCCTCCTTCTACTGGACATCTCACTTCCTCCTTTCCACAGCTGTGCTATGACTGAACATAATCTTTTTCAAAATCCCTCACGTATCACTTCCAGATGTGAGCTTGTCTTCTCCTCCTGTTTCAAAGTCATATGGCATTGAGCTATCTGAATTATTCCAATACATCTTCACTTGCCTCTTTGATCAATCTGTTGTTCACAGGTGCATGCTATTATAGCTCTCGATTGTCAATTTATCATCAAATTTCTACAGCTTTACTTATTTATTTTTTTTAAAACAACACAATGACTGGTTACCCATATCCTTTGTTACGTTAACATGACATTAGTTTTATTCCTCCTATGCAATGTATGTGCATAATTAATAGTTATAGTTATTGAGGGTGCAGTTATCAAACTACAACCATAGGTACGAGTATGAACAGTGCACTGTTTATGGGCAGAACCCTATTCAAGGGGGAGGTCCAACCAGCCAAGTGAGCAAATGTCACTGTTAGAGGGTAACCAAGACTTACATTCACCCATGGCAGTTCCTCTCATTCTGCCCTGACAAGGTACACCCCTCTGAGCATATCTTCTTCCCACTTTACTTTTCATGCTATTCCAATTTCTGAAAAAAAACACCAATGGAGAAAAACAGGGGTAAAAAATGCATGTAGTCTCAAACCATTAAGGAAATGAATTTAACTTTGTTTCAATTTAATGTTGCATATACTTAATTTGGGAGGGGAAGAGCTTACTACAGGGCTAGAATAATAATAGAACAAGACATAGAAAGTAACAAATGGCTCTTACAATCAGGCTTCACTTCAAACATTTCAGTTTTGCATTCTTATACTGGAGAAGCTTTGGTGGAAAGATTAGAAACAGCTTCAAGGCACAAAGAAAATGACCATATTTGCTGGACTTGAAGAAAGAAAAGAAGGGTAACACATGGATGTAAATACATATACCACTGTAGTAGAAGTGAGAAATTCCTAAAAATCCTTGATCGTGGAAGTAAGCAGGTCCATACTCCTCCTACCTGTATCTATCGTACCTTGATACAGTGTTCCTTCCTGGCAGCTTCTTTCAAGCTGTCCATCCACCAGCTGCTCACCCAGTATCCGGCCTTTAGAGGCTCTCTGAGGTACCTTGACAGAGTCCTGTCTGGAATATCTGGAAAAAACATCACCCCACACCGAACAAAGAAAACAGTGGTCCATTCCTGCACCAACACCTTTCAACTCTCATCTGATGTTGCAAGTGATAGAGAGCATCATCAGCAGTGGACCCAAATCTGCTTTATATGTGCCTCCCAGCCAAAGACAGCAACTGCCACACTGCATATAAACAGCTGTCATTCTACCAGTGCCTCACATATTTGTCACACAGTAGCTAAATTTTATACCGGACAAAATTTGCTGGAAGGCAATTAAGTTCAGCAGGTTTGAAGATGACCCAAGTGACTTTTTGTTGTACTCAGCACAGACATACATCAGGGGCAATGTATACACACACCTGCCTGGGACCACCTTCAAAACCAGCTTCCTCCACAAAGATGGTCTAAGAGCTTGAGTCCTGAAAATGATTATCAGGAAGGTGGAGCCACAGGGAGAGTCTGGATACAGCACTCTTTCTTTGGGTCTTCCCTTTTGGTGCTCCACATTGTTTCCTCCAAGTCAGCTGTCAGAGCCCTCTCCTTACCTGACAGACACTCTGGATGGAGAGATTTGCCCATCATCTTTGTCAAGGCTCTGAACCAAGGTGAACTCATCTTCCTGTCTAAACCTCTCAGTTCAGACAGAGACAACCTGTTGTGGGGACAAGTAAGCTGCACTGAATGACACATTGTACCTTCCGACCCATACACCTCCCTGTGTCCTGAGGAGGAGCCTAACACCATACACTTTCAGACATACGCACCAACTCCAAGATGGGGCCGTAACTCACTCCTAGGGCAACACGTGCCATGTAACTAGAAACTAGTGATCTTTGTCAAGAAGTCTCGAAGATCTCTTTATCAAGCAGGAATGCAGGCTGTCATCTTAAAGAAGTGCTGGGATGGGGGCAACCACGCAGTGATAATAGTACGCCTTAGCCCTAAGTGTTGGAAAAGGGGCATCCTGCTCTGTGCAGGCATTCCACTGAACCAAGGAGCTAAGAACAAGTGCCGACCAGCATGATCTATTTGAGTTGTCAAGTTTGACAGCAAATACAGGCTCTTGGGAAGCATGCTGAAGGCTGCCAGCTGACACCTTTAGGCTGCCTCAGGGACAGCTTTCCGCTAAACATTGCTGGTATAAAATAATAGAAATCCTGCAGCACAGTTAAGAGTGGTGGGTAGGTCACAACATGCCCACGGTACAAAACTCAGAAGCGGGACAAGTGCTGAAGGGCCTTGTAAGGGTGTTGTGAAAGGCTGCAATATAGGTGTTGGGTCTGACCATGTCTGAGCCAGTTGGCAGAGCGAGTCATGCACACATTATCCATTTTTGTTACTATTTTTTACATTGACCTATTCTTTCCTGTCTGCAAAATCATTAGAAAGCAAACAGTAGCACCATGAATACACTGTAGTTATCAGGAACATTCCAGCTATTCAGCTTATAGACTAGAATGGTTGAGGTACAAAGGTGCATCACTCAGGTGGGATGCAGATAGCTATGTTTTCATCTCCCCATTCAGCCACAGACTTCATGCATGCCCTAGACCAACACAATCATTCTGGAAAGTGGGACTACATCCATCTGCAAAGCCAGAATAGTAATAATTCTGCATGGGGTACTACAACTGTAATGGTCTGATGTATATGCAGAACAACTTCAGCTCTACAATAAGGGGATCATGCCTAAAGAAAATGGGAAGGCAGTGCACTTATACATTCATACACATCCAGGTGAATGACAGCACAGTTCATTCAGCAGCTTTACAGCCATGTCATTTGCCTGTGTTTTCCTCACATATATCTTTGCCCTATATTTTGATGATCCAAGGGCTGGAGCACCTCTCCTATGAGGAGAGGCTGAAAGAGTTGGGGCTGTTCAGCCTGGAGAAGAGAAGGCTCCAGGGAGATCTTACTGCAGCCTTCCAGTACCTAAAGGGGGCCTACAGGAGAGCTGGGGAAGGACTTTTTACTAGGGCATGTAGTGACAGGACAAGGGGGAATGGCTGTACACTGGAAGAGGGCAGGTTTAGATTGAACATTAGGAAGAAGTTTTTCAGTTTAAGGGTGGTAAGGCACTGGAACAGGTTGCCCAGAGAGGTTGTTGAGTCCCCATCCCTGGAGGTGTTCAAGGCCAGGCTGGATGTGGCCTTGGGCAGCCTGGTCTAGTGGGAGGTGTCCCTGCCTATGGCAGGGGGGTTGGAACTCAATGATCTTCAAGGTCCTTTCCAACCTAAACCATTCTATGATTCTATGATTATTCGCTGACAAGCATGCAGCAGAAGAAACAGCCTAGGTGCAGCAAAGGCAAGAGAAGATCTCTGAGAAGCTGAAGGGCTACAACACAGCAACACCATGGCAGCCGTTCAAAGATCTGTTACACTCACTCTTCTGCATTTCTTCTGCCAAGTAGTAGCAGGAGCACAATTAAGAAAATCTTTGGATGTGTCCTTGTCATGGCCACTTGGAGCCAACGTACACAAAGCGTTCTTGTTCTCTCCCTTCTAAGTATTACTGAGCTTTCTACAAAAACAACACATAGACAAGAACAAACAATCAAAAGTTTGAAACTTTACAATTGTAAGATTTTCCACATGCTAAAGTTGGCCTCAGCAGCAGTAAGGTAGCAATTTTTACATGGTAATGAACCCTTCCTCTCATACAAAGCACAAACCATTCTCCTTCAAAATTAGGCAGGTAAGTCATATCTTCCTCTCATTTACCTTCTCCTCAGGAAAATGCGCTCTGTTGTCTATAACTGAATGACTAAAAAATTCTGAATTTAGGACAAAATTCTTTTTTATCACTCACTCCATAACCCATCACAGCACCACACTGCCTTATGCAAATCTGTTTCTCTCCTTTTATTAAGTAAAGTTGCGCAGAACACTTGGCCAAGTTGCAACATATAAAAGCGAGATCTGCTGCATGTACCCACCAGAAATTATGGCGCACCAGCTTCTCATCTTCAGAACAGAAGACAGATATGGGCATGCAGGCTGCAGGAAAGCACGTTTCACCGGAATCATCAGCAAATCCTTGACTATACACAGGGCTTGAATTTCTACGTTGCAGAGGAACCGTTTCTGTAAACAGGTGTTCTGACATCAGTCTAACTTGCTAACAGGGGGCTGTTCTTGTCATTACCAAGTACACAACACAATAACACAATCTATTTTTGCAGAACAGTTGCAAAGATGAACAGCCTGCTCTTGCATCCTTGTAGTTGTATATCATTAGATTCTGCAATACTGTGGTCATATTTCTACAGCTCCCAAATTGGAGTGATAGAAATTTTTCAAAAATATGTCAAAATATTTTTTCTTAATGCTTTTTCATGCATCTATTTGGCCATCTTTCAAACAGCTCTACCACATTACACTGTACAAACAGAACTAAGATACGGATCCAATCCTGCAACTTTTGCTTGCATAATTCCTCAACTGCACAGTCAGAGTTAACTCTTACACACAATTTCACCCACATAATTAATACCTACTTATTTTAGATTTTGCTTTTTCATAAAATTATAAAAATATATTTCTAAAGATTAGGTACTAGTTTCACCAAAACAGGAATCATACAAAAATAAGTTTATATGCAGAAGGCTTGAATAAACAAGCCTGTATAAAACTAGTAGAAGAAAAACATTTTGTAGGAGAGAAATATCAGTCATAGGACATGGGAATAGAGACATATATTCATCTGGTTTTTGCCAGTTGCATACACAACTTTCTATAAAATTATTGTGTTGTCGTACAGAAATGAGTATGTATATGGACATGACACTGCTTCTTAAACACCTGAATTTTACATTTAGATACCCATTTGCATAGTTAGAGGTCACACCACGTGAGCTTGGCCAAGCAACAATATTGCTTCAGCTTGGCTTTTACTACCTTTGAACTGGCAAACAGATAAGCAGAGTCTTTTACCTTCTACTAGTTTACTGTAGCACATAATTTCCCTCCCCTGCTTTGTTTCACTTATGCTCAGAAGTTGCTCTCAGTTGCTAACAACTTTTTTTTTTAAAAAAAGAAGCAATAAGATAAGCTTTTTTATACTTGCAGATCCCCCATATTTCCAAACAACATATTTCTAAAACATATGGTGTACACACAGTAAATACAGAAAAGTAATGCTGACAAATACTTGAATTCCAGAACATTAAAATGAGATTAAATGCAGTGTCACTCCATTGCAAGAGAATGTAGAAGAAAATAAATCACAACAGCCTTTTAAAATATTTTAAATTTATGTTTTGTATCGCATGTTTAAACCTTACTGGTTTTCGTAATCTATGGATTTTCAGAATTGCTAGGGATCTGCAGAGAAAATGCTCACGTGGCAGGTCAGTTCCTTTGGAAAGGCTCTTTCCTCAGTACACAAAAACACTGCTATTGCTGATAAGAGGCAGCCTGATCTATCAAACCTCCTAGAAAGCAAAGCCAAGCCTTTCCCTTCCTCCTCTCATCCAGAAGTTTAAAATCCTTGGATCTCAAAGCTGGAAAGGTGTTTATTACCTTTCCCAGGCAGCCTATTTCTGCCCCTACTCTTTCCTCAGCCATAAGTGAAGTGGTGCCTGTGGCCAACTAAAGCCCTAGAGGGTGACCAGAGAGGCTGAGACGGGGGACCCCAGCCACCTTCTGAAGTTCTCCTGCTCCCAACAGCATCTGCTCTCCTTGAGTCCCCATGTTGCTCATGTCCCCACGTGTTGCCCCAGTTCTTACCCCTCCTTTTGCTTCTTAGGTGTCACTACCTCCTTCCCCCTTCTTTATCACTACAACTCCCAAGTTCCGAGACCCCAATCTTACAGGTGACTTCTGAGCATGCGAGGAGGACACAGTGGGACATTCTTATCTCCGTTCCCTCTATTGCACTCCCTCCCTTATCTCGTGCCTGGCTGATGGGAATGTTCCTCTGCAGATTTCCCTGCACTAGTACCTCACGCGCTGATAGGAAAAAATGAGTTTGAGTACAGATTTCAGTATGAGTGAGGTCAGTGTTTAATAGGGATATTTTTCCTAGTTTTAGTGACACCGCCAATGTCAAAGCCCAAAATTTAAGGAGTGACAAACGCCTACTGATTTTGAGACAAGTTTTCTTTCCCTTCACACACGCACACTTTTGCTTTTTTCATAGGCTGGAACAAGAGCTTTTGAAATAGGCTGTTGTGGGTGATTGGAGAAAGTATCTATTGACTTCACTGCAACTACAAAAAAAGTTTATATATACATGGACCGATAAAAATCAACATCACCACAATTAGCAAAAGAACTGTAGACATTCCTTATGGCAATAAAAACTTAGTTATTTGGGTACCATTAAAATTAACATGAAGTGAAGCCACCCTGTTGAGACTATGGTTAAAGAAATACTACCTACTTAGCACCTTTGATCCTGAGAAATGCCAACTCTTTAATACTATCAACAGAAACTAAAATATAATACCAAGACTATGACACTCACCTTTGTTGGATGATGCTCTATGGACAAAAAGAGGATCAAGCATTTAACAATACATGGAAACTTCATTGCTGTGCTTGAGGTAAAGAATAATTCAGTAAAGCATAACCTAGCAAAACAGCAACGTAACTCCTCACACTGGTAATGGAGTAAGATATAAGGACTGGCACCTTATTTTCAGCAGGTTTTCAACAGACTCTGAAATGCTTTGAAGTATTACAAATACGTTTTTCTTGACTGAAAATGAAGCCTTCTGAACTTCTTACCATCTCATCTTTTATCACTATGAAAAGGAACCAGGTGTTTCAGATGTGGTTCCTCAAAGATAGCTGCCTGTGACTATATTTAGAACTGTGAAAATCGAATGTTCTAAATCCCATGAAAAGTGGTCGGTTTGTTTTTCATTCTAGCAATCTAGCAATTGAGACAAAAGTGTCCTTCAATTTAGAACTCTAAATGTGAAGACCTGGTTCTCAGAATTATTAAAAATATACAACTGTCACTGAAGTAAAAACCCAATTTACAGGGTCATGGGGTGAGGAGTGATGTGTCCCATTATAGTAAGTTATCAAACTCGACTTCCTCTCACTTCAGAGTGAACTAAACACATCACTAAACACATCTTTAAAGCAAAGTAAATTGAGAAAAGCAGGGGAAAAAAACCCACAAGCTCCACAGTTCTTTTCTCATGACACCTCTTGAAAGACTGTTTTGATTTCAGCAGAGAAGATGGTTTTATTCTTGGCAGAGATGACTTCCAACTCCTGCGTTACCAATACCATCAATATATAGCTCTCATTGGGTAATATCAGCTCAAGAAGAAACCATGTTTTAATTCATCATTTGCTATGTTACTGAAGATTTGTCAGAAGATCATGACTTTTCTATACAAAGTTGCATACATATGATAACATGATATTTAAATGAAATTTTAATACAGCAAAAAAATAATCTGACTGCTACCCTCCAGAACACCTTTGCTATCTGTCTCTCTCTCAAAATGCTGGTAGAGCCTTAAGCACATTCTAAGTCATTTCATTTAATGTAATCCCTTTTACATGGTTCGGCTGTGTTCTATTACAACCTTAACAGTTTCCATGGGAGCAGTCAGGGGATAGAATTGCCTTGGGCATATCAAGACATGTTTGTCCATCAGTGCTGCAGAGGACAGTCACTCACTACTGCTATTATATGTTCCTTTGTGAAGTTATAACAGAATAATCAGTATGGAATTGTTGAGATTAGGACAGAAGAGTTATTGTAAAGGAGTTCAACTTCCTAGAAAGTTGTCTAGAAGTGTCTTGCTGGTTCAAATGAAGTAAGTATTACTGATTTTGGAGGTGTATTAATTCAGAAAAATAACTTGTCAGAATATCCCATTAATTCTAACCCAAAGCCACAAATAAAACTGTTTAAAAGTAATGACCTTTATTTCACTGACTTGATAATGTTTTACCTGACAGTATATTCACACAAAGATTGTGCAAGTCATCTATTTGACTCCCAGCAACCGTCGCAATAATTATTGCAACAGAAAGCCTTATTGGTGGATATTAGAAGACAAAGCATGCACACAGTACCTATGCAGGTTTAAAGCCTACATCCTTGTAACTGTAGGGTTTATGTTTTATTTCAAGCAATGGTGTAGTAGTCCTATTCCGACTCCCTTTCTATCTATGCAAGCCCAAGTTATTCGATTCAGATTTTTTTACAGTAAAATACAAACTGCACAACAGACTGCCCAAAAGCTTAATATGCAAGGCTCAGTTTGATGCACATGTTTTTTCTGAAAAAAAAAATTAAAAGAATAACACATGCACATACATCAATAAGAATCTTATCAAGAAGCTACTGTAAAAACTTTTATACCAAAGTTTACCTACAAAGCACAGTATAGATCAAGTTTTCTCAGACTGGAGCTCAAAATAGGCTGCAATCATACAATCGTTCTCTGGTTTACTACTTTTAGTATCACACAATTGGATTCTTTGGACATCCCACTACAGAAACAGAATCACACATGCAAATTAACACAAAGAGTTTCATTCTTCAGTTAATACAAAAAAAACGTTTTAAAAATCTACAACTCAGAACTAACTACACACTTGTGTGTATGAATGTACTAAATTCAGATAACATTCTGACATCAATAATGGCCATATCCATGCTATTCACTCAGATCTACTTGAAACTAGATGCCAGACAGTATATCTGCAGCATTCAGAACTAGTTCTAGTGACTCAGTTCCTTGCAAACTCATCCAGCTGAAAATGCACCACTGAAAATATGCCAGGAATGGATAGGGGTAAAGGGATAAGATGAATTAAAAGACCTAATCAAAAGCCAACATGGCAGGAAGATTTTCAACGTGCTCCATTTGTTAGATGCTAGTTCAGTATTTACAGCAGAACAATCTTTAGTTGCAAGTCAAGCAAACTGCAGAGGAGATGAGGTATATTCTCAGACTTCACTGATTAGTTATTTAAAATTTGAAGGTAATGCTGTGTGCCAGCTTGGCTATGCATTTTTTTTTTTTTATTAATGGTATTGACAGGAAAAACTGTTCCTAGCTGTGCAACTTCAGAGGCAGTTTCCTGAACTTTCATTTTAGTGATGGTTTATGACCTTGGCCAGTTCAAAAGATGCAGTTTATGGGAGAAGTCAGCCACCTCTAAAAATGGTAACGGCTCATGTCTCTGTGCAAATACTAAGTTGTAAAGGAACAAACTTCATGAACAGTTTTGCAGTTTGAGCCCAAACTTTGATTTACCTCTCCATCTCACTGCTTTTAGTCTTATCAGAACCCAGTTTGTAAGGTCTGGCACATATGCATTATTGTATATTGGCACTGCAGGTGTTTTTTGATAGAGATGGGGATACGTGAGGATTGGGGAAAAGGGTTAATGACAGCAGAGAATCAGGAGTCTTAAAGAATCGGATAAGGAAATTTTTATAAAATCAGCTTTGAATATTTTTATAAAATCAGCTTCAACCCAAGTCATGTTTAAAAGCAAAAAATATAGTTCAAAGTAACAAAGGTTTTAAAATCTGAATACCGTCTTAGTGGTGCTACATTATATTTCTGCATGTAATTTACTAAGTGCTTAAATAAAGAAGATCTAAAGAAAGATTTTTACTTTCCCAATTAATTCCAAGAAGTTTTTAAAAGGCTTATAGAGAAAATCTTGTAACACACAAAGGTTATTGCTACACTACTAAATATAACAGGCCAGGGACTGTTTATACCTACATGGCTGCATTGTCCTCTGCTCAAAATATCCCACAATAGTCACAGCCCATCTTCCCACTGGAAATATCCCTCACAAGAACTGTGCCCAGGTAGCAGCTGGAGGAGTGCTAGTTGGCAGGAACCAAACTATATGCTGATGACAAGTATAAATGTTGGTCCTCAAAGGCCTTTCTTTTCTTTACCAGCAAAGGCATAATTAAAGATTCTTTGCACAATTCAGTATCAATGTCAGACTCCAAATAACACCAATACAATCAATGCAATGAGTCGAGAATAACGTCCATTACCAGCTTTGATTCATATACTTATTTTCTTGAAGCTACTTGATGTTTTAAAAAAAATACACCAAATTACATTTTACTAGTTTTATTAGATGATCTTTTGGCACAGAAAAAATCCAGATATATTTTAATTTTTAAATGTACTTATTTCATAGAGACGCTTTTAATCTTTTTCACTTTTAATCAGTCATTCTACATTATCGTCTCCAGCTGGATTTTTTTAATTCATAATTAGCATGGTATAAAATCCATAAGTGAATAGAATTTTAATGAATTGAAGATTTCCTTCAGTGGGAGAGATTTTAAGAGCGAGCACTGCTCTCAGATGATAGGCACTGTATTATTTTTGACAGTCTCCTGCACTAAGTCTTGAACACTGCCATAGGTGAAGCGTTCACCTAATTCTGAAATTAAGCGAAGGAGGGGGAAGGGAGCAAGACAAGTGACAAAGCAAAAGCTGCCAAATTCTTCATAATAGCAACATTTTGGCAAACGTCATCCTTTTGCCATCCTCTGTGAAGATGACTTTGATGCTGTATGGCTGAATATTCACATTTAAATCAGCAGAAGGAGGAAATCAATAAAAAGTAAACCAGTGGTGGACAAGCTAAATATTTTCTTTTTCCCCATGAAAAAGAGCCATTTGAAAATACTAAGCAGCACCAGTGGCAGTAATTTTTAGTGTGTCACAACAAGGTCAATACGTTACTGACTTTACAATTCTTTGGGCTAATAGATGAGACATGTTGAAGCAGCTTTTGGTTCATTTGGTATTATCCTCATTATGACTTTAGCTGGCACAGGGGATCAATATTTCTGAACATTTCACTACTCCTGAACAGACAGAAGGACATATTGTTTATTTAGCTGCCTAGTGATTTCTGACACAGGAGCCCATCAATTATATTATGGTATGAAAACCAGTGCCAACAAAAAGGAGTCCCAACAGAACACAACGATATGGTTGCTCAAAGGCTGATTATTCAGGAACAATCAAAATATTAAACCTAGCAAATAGTATTTAATCTGAGGCTGGCTCTGTAGCGATGTCTGCTTTTTTTAACCTTGGAACACTACTTGTCACTGATTTTAAATATTCATTTTATGAGGTGGTGCAGGATTCCCCAGAATCCACTTGATTTCAGTTGCCAACAGTCAAAGCCTTTGGCAAAAATTATCCATTTAAGCAAATGCAGCAGCAAGGCAGGAGATGGAATTACATTACTTTCCTACAGCTACTTATGTTCTTGCGCAGTGTGTCCATTATTGTCCAGAAGCTTTTACAAGCACCATTACCCTAGACCCTTTAAAAACTGTCTGTAATACAAGGTTAAATCTCTGAACTGCATTAAATCTCAATTCAAACAATCTCGTTGTTATTACATATGCATCACTATTACAGAAACTCATTTGTGCATCTATATTTAAAACTAAGTTGTGGTTTTATAGCAAATATCAGGTGCAGAAATTTGATCTGAGTCCAAAAATGTCTACTAGGATCATCTAGATTCCTCTGTCCAGTCAGGAGCAGGCATAACAATTTATTAAAATGAAAGGACATTTTGGAAATATACGCTTTTCCCTACTGTCCCATGCCTTGCAATCAAAATCATGTTCACCCACCAGCTGAGATGGGTAGAACATTCTGAAGCCAGTCAAAAAAGAAACCTTAGTCATACACAGGGTAAAAGAGAAGAGACGGGATGAAACAACCTAATTCATGTCATAAACTCCTAGGAGTGAAGCCATCTGTATTGCAATACTTCACTTAATATCAAGGCTTTCCTCTGCATCTCTTATGACATTTGAAGATCTTTTAATACACTTATGATATATAATGAGCTGCATCTTGTGCATTCTAACAAATGCTACAAAGGCCAATTAAGGCTTCCCACATATGGAAAAAGTGTAAAATTTAATTAAGACATTTGTCTTTAGAGTATAGAAACACCAGTGAGGAATCAACACAATGGACAGCATCTGTTTTGTTCCTCAGCTTGAAACTAATATCCACTCAAAACGGGACTGATAGGATCACAGAGAATCCTCTGGAAGGAGGAGCAGATTACTTCTGCTCTAGAGAGTATGCTGAGGGATAAAAGCTTTTTAGATGGGGATGACACATGCAGAGTTTGAGCTGGGAAGAGGCAGAGAATGAGACTGAGGACAGAAAAAGCCCTCAGCATAGTAAAGAGACTGAGACGTTTCTGAGAGGAACAGGAAAGAAACACACATGCAGGTCCTTCCTGGTGGACTACACACCAGAGAAACACATAGGCTTTGCTGCAACAGAAAAGACATTAAACCTCACAGGTAGGTCCAGACACAGGAGACAGAACATAGGGAAAGTTATTTACAAAACTTTTTGGTTTTCTTACCTATTCTTTTACTTTAAGGTTAACTATTAAATTTTTCCTCCTAATAAAACCTTTTCTAAAAGATATTTTTAGAATCATACAATTCAGGTTGGAAGGGCCACAGGTATTTCTTCTTACCCTCACTGTAAGGAAAAATAGACCCACCTCAGATCAATAGCTAAAAGCAGCTTCTCAGTCAGAAAACAAACAAACAAACAAACAAACAAAACAAAACATATTTTAAACAATATGAGCATAAGATTCAGATGCTCTAACTTGATGCTTGATTCCAGTACACTAACTTGAACTCTCTAACTTTATTTACCAGATAGTTTGAAGGAAAACTCTTACTAAAGAAATATAATGATCATTAGATCCCGGACTTAATGCAATGAAGTCAGTTTTCTTGTAAAAGCAATAAATACAGTTATTAGGTAAGGTTTCCTTATTCTTGGGATAGACTCATTTTTCTTCTCTCATTTCACTATACCGGAAAATTTTTATCACCTATTACCTATTGTGTCGGTCACATATTATTTAAGTCAAGCCTTCCTGCTTCTGTCTGAGAGCTGTCCATTTGTCCATGATTCTTACCAAACTGACCAGAAGAGTGGGCACGGATCCACTGTTGTTTCACTATAATTTTACAGTGTAGAAGCAGATGCATTGATATACTTTACAACTGCTTTCTTTTACAGAACCTTTCGTTGGAACACATTTTCAACTTTGGCCAAAGCTGTCAGATTTATTCTTTCAGCAATAAAAGCATGCTTTTGGAGAGGTTAAAGGAAACTGGTCAAGGGGTTCTCACATTAAAAGCTCTGGCTTAAAACGATTTGCAGGACTACCCTTTTTACCTGTACCTAAAAATCAAGTGTCGTGAAATTAAATGTTCACCAAATGTTTGAATGGATCTTCAAAGTGGAGCGTCAAGGGGCACAGACACATTTTAAGATAAAGGGCACTATTCCTGGATACACAGCAGCAGTCAGCAATGCATGTTAGAAAAAGAGGAGAATCTTTCTAAATAAGTTGTGGGGGCAAGTTTTCCACAGGTGTGGTTTATGCTACAATCACATTCATCAACCTTCATCTACAATATTAAGAAATAATATTTATCAGGGCTTGTTTGCTGTTAGTCATTATGTGGTAAGAATAGAAAAAAATAAGCAGCAACAGAAATGCATAAGAGCAGCCTTCACTCCCATTCTTTTGTCAACACAGTGACAGCTAACCAGGTGCAAAAACCTCCTTGAAAATTATTGCATCTGCATGTCCTGGAACCACAGCAGGAGTTTTTGTTAAGGTGATAGCCTTTCAAACAAAGATTTCAGACAATTGGTCTGTCATGTTATTTACTTTAGACAGGCAAGTAACAGAGCTGCCAAACAAGCTAGAATATGCAGCTCTTGGAGGACCAAGTGCAAGCTTTGGGTTTTGTTAGTTTCTAAATAGCATTACTACAAACAACAAGAAAAAAAAAAACCACGCTTTTGAGTTCCTCAACAATTTATTTTGGATAGCTTGGGAACCACCGGGGGTACTTAAAACTACTTTGTTGTCTTATTTTCTTGTGTAGTACTTCACTGAACAAATGCCCCTTGTCTCAGTTCGGGTATTTATGGAGTAAAACAAAACACATGGTAAGGGTGGCAAAACATGTTTGTTGGTGACCAAAATAAACAGGCACTCTCCCAAGTGCAGGAATACCTTGCCCATTCCTGAAGAGATCAGCCGGATTTGAGGGATTTGCTAATTGTTTCCACCAGGCCTTCACTTCTGGTTTCCACAACCTTCTGTTCCTTTCCCTTGCCAGGAAGCTCATTCTGTGGATTCCTAGGGTTAGTCCCTTTTTTGCCTGTCACATAGCTTAAGGACGGCAGAAGCAGAGCAGCTGGGATATTAATGGAGCGCTAAGTAGAACAGCGGGAAGGTAAATGGAGCAGCAGCCAGGAAACAACCAAAAGCTGAGGGAAAATACTTGGTGAATCACTTCTTTCCCTCCTTAGCACTGAACTACATGAAGGTGAACTGCAAAAGTGCTGATAATATATTATATATATAAAATATATAATATTAG
>VUYV01000055.1:643465-676420 GCA_008711295.1 Anarhynchus alexandrinus
AGGCACTGGAACAGGTTGCCCAGAGAGGTTGTTGAGGCCCCATCCCTGGAGGTGTTCAAGGCCAGGCTGGACGTGGCCTTGGGCAGCCTGGTCTAGTGGGAGGTGTCCCTGCCTATGGCAGGGGGGTTGGAACTCGATGATCTTCAGGGTCCTTTCCAACCTAAACCATTCTATGATTCTATGATTCTATGATTAAATTATAAATTACCCTTATATAATGTATATATACCCTTAAATAATCTGCTGCCCCACACGAGATCCTCAGTGTGTTTCTGCCTAAAGTGGTCAGAGCCTCAACACCACAGTTCTAAAACTTGGTCAAAGCAGAGGTCTACAGCTGACTCTGGAGGAAAGGAGGAAGATGAAAGGAAACGTGGCAAGGTCAACTGAAGGAGTAACAAATTACTTACCAAAACATTTTTCGCGTTGACAGTAGTTCAAAGCTATTTTTAACACATTTTGAAAAATGCAGGAAAAGAAAGAGGAGAAAATAAGACTATGAAGTTGAAAAGACAAAGGAGAACAGTACCAACATCCTCAGGTCTAGTAATTTTAGATGTTACTGAATGTCAACAGTCGCACTAAGAACAGAGTAGAAGTGTTTGTGTTCCAGGAGACAGTGAAACTAAAGAAGGATCACAAGCAAGATGGTCCCTCTTTGAGCAGTTCTAAGTCAGTTTAGTGAGAGACAGAAGTAACTTCCCAGGCTCTCCAATGAGTTACTGGATTATTAAGAGCTAAGAAAAATTCTAGATTAGAGATGCATCACCTTGCTCTAAATGAACGCAAATTATTTAACCAATGATAATTTAAATGATATGCAGATTTTAATTAAAAGGATTTTCATTAATTTAATCCAACTAAATATTTCAATTTGCACAGTTATATGTCACCACAACGTAACACTAAAAAAACCACCCCATATTGCACACTGACATTAAGAAGTTTTCATTTAAAAAAAAAATCTGTAAACCCTTGAGTACTAAAATAGTTTTTTCTAGATCAAAGCAACAGACAGTTTAATATTTTAATAAGATGCAAAATAAAAATATTATTAAGAAACATCTGTGAACTGAAGAAGCCTTTTTATGGACGCTGCTACTCTAATGTATTATTCTACCAGCTCTACCTCATTATTCTACCAACACTAACTCCAGTAAAGGGGTGAAAGGTTTTAGACATGCCAGCTGCCACCTTTTTTTTTTTATACCCAATATGCAGTACTCACCTCTCTGCCAAAATCAGCCTGCTTATACAGGGCCTTGTTTCGATAAAACCAAGAGGTACTGGAAGATACCTTTAAAGAATTTACCACCGGTGGTTAGCTACTGTATGTCTCAAAGTACAAGCACAGTGTACTTCTCAGGGGAACACACAACAGGGGCTATCACGTTATGCTGAAGAAAAACTTGTTTTCATGATGAGACATTTCTTCCCTTTCACTGTGTTCTCTCACTTACCGGGAAGTGTATAGTTTAAAATTAACACAGACTGTATTTTTGCATTAAGCATCTCTTCTTGTCTTCAAATTAAAAAGGTGGACTCTTCCTGCTCTTAAGATCAATTACCTTTCATGCTGCAGCCATTTATTCTTCCATTTATTATTTACATGCAATTGTCACGGTCTTTTTTTTAGAAGAAAACAAATAAATTCGTGCAAACTACTTCAATCTTAGAGCTAACAGTTGTATACAGATTATATTAGGCTAAAATTATTTATGTTGATATTTTAAATTGGTTGTTAAGGGGAAAAAGAACTTTAGAAAGATTATCTGATTTTAGCTTCCAGAGACTTGCTATACAGCAAGTCAAAATTGCTCCCTTTTTGCTATAAAAATCTATAGTTAATTTTTGCAAGTCAAGAAAGACCATAGTTTCTGATTCTTGGGCATTTACTTTAACCCCAAACTCCAAGAGAAAATTTACATTTATTTATAGATTTGTATCTAAAATTCATATATTATCTGCAAAGCGCAAAACAAATGCCTTATTTTATGCATCAAGTCTGGTGGCAGATTAATAGGAAAATATGTAATATTAACAAAATATTAAAAATAAGTTGGTACTGTCAAAACTGTGATTGTATTCTCAAGCAAATTTTTTTCTCCCAGAAAGTTACAATGTACGTATTTGCATCTCGCAAAATGTACAGAGCCAGAAAGATGTTAACACCTAATGCTCAATGCTCACAAAGGTGAAAATTTGCTCTTCATAGTATGCATCAAAACACCTAAAATTGCATCAAAGAACAAGTAATATGGGCATCATTTGAAATGTTGTAGACAGCTGACTGTTGGGGTGGGGGAGGCTTGCAACACTGCTATCAATATCAGATTGTGCTAAACATCCCATTCTCTCTTCACATCCACTGGCAGTATGCAAACAGTGGCACCAAAGAAAGTTCTTCAGGGTGTCCATGGTGTCCACACACCCAGGTATGCCCACACCTACATCTACTGAAGCATCCATACCTGCACAAATGGTGAAGACAAAGGTTAGTCTTAAATGACCAAGTTAACCCCAAAGTATTCAACACTTGACCTGCAGCCCTCTGAAGAATGCTTCCTTTGGGTTCTGAAGGCTTCACGTTAAGCCATTAGATAACTAGCACATGGTTTACATTAAATTTTTCTCACACCTTCTACAGACATACCAAAACTTGCTAGAACAGACCCGCACACACCATTACAACTGTGGATCTAAACATACCTCCACATCAAAACTGTGTTCAAGTGGATATTAACTGGACATATTACGTAAGAATAAGGTATATTTTAGAGTATTAATTACCTCTGTAAACAAGTGCTAAGTTTGCTGGATTCTGGATATGTTAGCTGTGAAAATGCATTGTCAATGTGTCTTTATGTTGTTATCTAGCTCTGAAATTCTCCATGGAGGAGTACTCTCTTTCTCTATCAAGGCCAATTCACGAGTTATAGAGAATAATTTTAAAAGGAGAATAATTTTAAAAGGATAGCATTTTTCCTACATAAGAAATAATCATCTGCAAATGAAGCTGAACAAAGACCTAGCGAGTTTTAAGAGTTTCTGATACTCCATTAAGATCACTAGGGCTATAAAAATGGTCTGACAAATACTAATGTTCTAAAAGGGACTGCGTTTAAATTGATTTTAAGTCAAAATAATAAATGGCTTTTCTTGTACATTCTAGGAAAGCTCCTTGTGCATTGAAGAGTGCATTATGTGATCTTGGGTAGGAAATAGTACTTTCTTTGAATGTGAAAAAACTGAATCCCTGCTTAGAGGTGGTTGAAGTACACTATTAAATGCTATGAAAAAAAATTATTTATTTTTGGTTTATGTGCTTTTATCCTCGATATTATGGCAATGCCAGGTTCTGTTTTGAAATTACAGAATTTATCTAGACAATAGAGAATTACAAAAACAAAAGTAGAAGAGAGAAAAGAAAGGACCAAATCCTGTAACTTTCCAGTTTCTTTCATCCAAAAGAGGTTTTGCTATTTGCCTATATTTTTATGATTCTTGTCAACACAGTCTCTGAGCTTCTTACATATATTAATGGATTTGTCCTCCCCAAATAGCTCTGAGACAGAAATGTAAAGTGCCGCTTTACAGAGAATATGAATAATGCTTCCTTCACCCAAACCCACACACAAATACTTTGGGCACTACTGGAAACTGCACCCACATTCAGATGTAGACATCTCATTTATGAAATCAGTTTTCCTTCCTGGTAAGGACAGATATGATAGTAGCTCATATAATAACAAATACTTTACGTGCATTAAGTCTCAGTAATAGCAAAGGAATAGCCCCAAAAGGGATCTAATCCACACCCAGTCAGGCATTTACATCACCAGTAGAACTGGAAACAAACTCCCTGAACTTGCATCAATGATATCAGAAAAGCATTTACAAAATAACTGCATTTATGCATTTTGCAGTATAATTTCACCAGGAAAAACAAACAAACAAACAAAACAAACAAAACAAAACACAAAAAAAAACCCAAAAGGGAAGTATACAGCAAGAAAGATATTTCGGTTCCGTTTGAAAGTAAGCCCAAGAAGAAAAGTAGGTTGAAGGGGCAGCCGTGTTTGCATGTCCTGTCAAAGATAGCTTTCTGCTGTTGAAAACTCAGGAACTTAAGAGAAGATGAGCCCAGAAGACGATGTATCCTGCAACTATACCACATATTTTTTTCTGCTGGCTAGCACGCTTAAAATGTTTATCCTCCTGAATTTAAGAAGTTCTAACAATAACAAAACTGTTCAAGAATTAAAACCCGCTTGTATTATTAACTTTGTGAACTGCACCAATACCTGCTTTTGAGAAACACCCTTTTAACCTTGAAAAGGATTGATGTCATCATGCGGTGATATATAGGGATATCTGCTCAGTAGTTATGAGCAATCACTTCACCTTGCAGGTTATAGCTATCAGTAGAGATCTATACAGTTGCAGTAACTAGTTAATCACTGCACAGTATGGGCATTGGCTTGATTTATAACCACAGCTCTAATAGTGCAGTTGAATCCAGTTTCAACATTTGGGGAAATCGTGTCACAACTGTGACAAAATAAGAAGTTTCAAGGAAAAAAAAACAAACAAACCAAACAAAACAAAGAGGCAGCTCATTTAGCAAATTCTGATGTCATATCAAATTTTGTTGCATGTAATTTTAATCCAAATAACACTTAAAAACCACTACTGTAAGACTAAAAGATAAACACCTGACAAATCCTAGTATATCCATGACTCAGATGTAAAACATCAGACTAACTTTCCATCCAGCAATGCCCCAAATTACTCAAAATGTCATTTTGACTCCTTTTTAGCAGCTTCTTTCTTTTGTATGCAACCTAATAATCAGCTATTCAGGACATCAAGGAGGTAGCTCAAGAAGTGGGTTGCAGTAATATGGATGTCACTAGCAATGAAAAAAGCAATGGAAATTATATTAGTGCCCTAAGACGTCACAGAGTAACATATACTTTAGCTTTTATTCAGAACATCAAATGTGTAAGTCCTCAAGTGAAAAACTTGAGGCTAAAAATCTGGGAAACGTTCTTATAAACTGAAAACCATTAAGAACAACAACAACAAAAACCCAAAACCAAAAAAAAAATCCCACCCAAAACCCCACAAAATATCACTCCAACACCCATCTTACATTTTCTGTAACATCAACAGACAGGGTTAAGCCAGTTCATGTGCTGTTCCTCAGATACTGAGATAGCAATTCCCTCCTCCTCTACCTACCCAATACAAAATGCAAGCTATGAACTGAGTTGCTTTTGCCCTCTATTTCTTACTGATTTATTCAGCAGCCTTAAGGCCTCCTGTTACACTTCAGGAGGGGCTGTCACATATTTAGACTTTCCTTGGCATATCTTCTTTTCCCACTTGGACATTTCTACTTCATATACGACATGCATACAACACATCTGGTGTGTCTGAGACACGACAGCGTCACTGTGCATCATAAAAATATGCATGTGTGTGCATTTCCAACCAAGAAATCTTGAAGAACAAGATGCCACTGTAGGGAATCAGGAATGGCCTGAGATTTTTCTTGCTACAAAGCACCATATTTACAGAACAGCATATTACATTTGCTCTCAGAATAACACCAGCAGAGAATTGAGCCATTCTTATCAAACAATTCTCCAACTGAGCTAAGTTTGAGATAGTGAAGGCTACGGTGCAACCCTCCATGTAGACAGCCTCCGCAGAGGAGCACAGGTATCGACTGCACTGAATGTTAAGGCTCCAAGTAACAGGCACGACAGGGTAAGTGGAAGGAACAGGATAGACAGAAAGGATGCAACAAAGCCAATTCAGTAGTGCTCAAGAGTGTTCTGTGTCCGTATGTATGCATTTGTCTGTCTCTACATTGGTACGATCCTCTCTGTTGTGAAAGAAGCAATAACTCCGCGGGCCTACGGAAGATCAGTCAAACAATAAGAGAAAGACAATCGTTTTCCCCCACTATAGATGGCCCCATCAGCTGTAAGGAAAGCAATATTTTTGTCATTACCTCTGCATAATCCCAACTTTCCTCTGACTCACTGTACAGTCAGCAATTGCCTTAATGTCACGGCTCAAAGAGTAGAAGAGAAGCTGTGGAGCTGTTGAAAATACATGAGCCAGAGACAGGGACCAAATGAATGAGTCCTATGTATAACGCATGAGATTTGACAGATCCGTAGTAGCTGCTGCTAAATGATTCACAGCCCTAAGAGAACCAAGCTGACAACTTCAGGAATCTTTCAGAGAAATACCACTTTTTTCAGCCAAATCACAAGAATTTCTAAAGCCTTTCAGAAGAAAATGAGCAGAGTCCCTCAAAATGAAGCAATAGTAAGAGCAACGTGAGTGGCACTTCAGGATCAGAGAGGTAAAAAGAAATTAAGAGGTAAAACTTTAAACAATAGACTCAAATCAACTTCTCAGCAGTTAAACTGAAAAAAACATAAACAGAAAGACATAAATAAAAAAACTTCATCCTTATTGCTTTTGGGGTATAGGCATAATAAAACTGAGATGACAGCAGAACCAGTGCTGTTATGCTGTGCTGGTGAGAAATGCAAAGTTATATATGTTAAAATAACAGTCAAAATGCCATCACCTAAAAATGTGTCACAGACAAGATTCCTCAGCAACTAGTTTTCTAATCCACTCTACTGAAAGAAGCTTCTGTGAGTGCAACAATGCATAAGACATCTCCTAAATTCCTGGTTAAAGTGACAGGTCTTTATCACAGGCAGTACTTACTTACATGTAAGGGTAAGGGCTGTACATGTTGAAAGTACATGGCTCTTCAGATATCTGTTCTTGAAGGGTTCTTTCCAATCACTTTTCATCTCAGGGCAGAAAGGATCATTAATAATTTGCCAGGAAAAAAAAAAGAAGGAAAAAATATTTCACTTCACGTATAAATACTGTTAACTTACTCTAAAACAGAATAGAAACATACAAAAGTCCCAGTTCATGTTGTGTTTAGAAATGCACATAGAAAAATGTATGCCTTTGAAATCCAGATTATCTCCCCTTCCTGCCACATCACAAGCAGAAACCAAGCCTTAAATCAGCATTGGACTTGATGTGTTTATATGCATCATTTATATTCTTTATTCTCAGGAATCAACATCTCACTGCTTTGGCCAGCCAAACATCCAAGCCACTTCACACAGTCACCTTCCTGCCACAATTCAAATGACAAATACACAGCTGCATCCAAATTTAAGGGACTTCCCAAATAAACACTCGCTTGAAGACCTGTGCAGAGACCTGAGGAAATTATACTAATTATACACAAAGTGACCACTTCTGCCCATCTACAAATTTAAGTAAAACAGTTAAACATTTTCATTAAAAAGGAGAAAATGAGGTAAGTAAACAGAATAACAAGAATTAATTCCTAAAGTGTAACTGAAGCCATAAAATTTCAGTCTTTCCCTCTGGGGAAGCAACTGCTCAGCCAGCTGGTCGCTTTCCCTTCACTCCAGTAGCCACCATTCACAGTTTGGGGCTTAAGACTTCTAGATAGCAAGGCCTGATCGAGGCTGCACCGATCTGTCGGTGCGAATCGTCTCAGCCAGGTGCCCATCAGTCTGCAAGCCGTGCCTCATGCCGCTGCTCCCCTCAGCAGCTTCCACCAGCCGCCCCTCATATCCAAAGCTCCTCTAATCTTTTTCTTTACCAGCAATTATTTTGCTGTTTGAGATGATAGAAACACGCTTCCCGTTCTGAAAGAGGAACAGCCTCTCAGCTCACCGGATAGTTTGTCAGCATCTTGTGTCTCACACAGTCCAGAAGAGATGCACAGTCCCTTGTGCCTTTCTGCTCTCTTTTCTAGACTGTTTCCTTTACATGTGTAGATGAATGGCCTACAATTTTTATTTTCCATCTTTGTTAGAAATGCATCTTAAACATACCACCACATCTTGAGATACGCAGTCATGTTTCAGGTCTGTTTATTAATCATTTCTTTGTGTCTTGTCCTCTCCATCAGATACGTACCAACAAACTGTGTCTTATGACACCAGTCCCCTTCCAGTTCCTGGGGATGGTTGAAGACAGGGATTTTGCTTTTTGCTTCACCAACTTTGCTCCAAATCTTTCAGCCATTGCTCTTAAAACATTTAACCTTCCTTTCGTTACCTGGGGCTTTCACATGAAGGAGACCAATGCACTGCAAAGCAAGCATCTGGTTCAACAATCCATATTCATTTGCAGTCACACTCAGATTCCTGAGTTTTCTAAAACAAAAAGATTATTTTCATTAGCTTTGGATAGACTAATCCCTGCCTGGCCCATACTGCCTTTGGAATTACCCTCTTTCACCCATTAAGTCTGTGTTTTCCAGATTTGTCAAAATGAAAAAAAGTTATACAAAAGTGTCTTCAAGACTTCAGATGATTAGTTTGGTACGACGACTGGTTAAAACACTAACATCTGTTTCTGTCACTATTATGCTCCTTCCTGCTTTATGGGGGTGGAAGAAAGAGGAATATATTTCTTCAAAGTCTTAGGGCAAAAGGCAATTGAGAAAAGTTGTGAAAGATAAAGCAGCAGTACTGCCACAAACAGTAAAAATATTTAGGATTGGTATAAGGTGTTGGTTTGCGTAATGAAATTCCTGCTCAGCATTAGGAAAAAGCAACTATTTCTGTGAACTTTTACATTTGTCATACAGTGGTATATCCCAGTTATCATGTGAATAGGCTAGCAAGATTTCTAATCGAGAAAATGATGTACTAACTAACAACATGCTTGCAAGGCAAAAGTTAATATACTGACTGATTTTAAGTTGCTGAAACCGGGCAAGGGAATGAAGTAAATAACAAAGGAACAGAAGTTGAAAGCAGAAAGTTAAGCCAAAAAGGACGGTTTGAGGGGGAAAAAAGGGTAAGATTATTTTTACCTACAGTGCTATAAGAAAGCAAGCCTGCTCTTGTAGTTGTTGACCCTGTGATGATATGGAACAGCCTGTTTGGTAAACAGTATTTGATATTTACCAGCAGACTCTCAACGGGAAAAGTCTCCTCTTGCTTTTTCTAAACTTGCCAGTAAAGAAAAATATCTCACACTTTTAGCCACCATCAACACAAAAAGAGAAAACTGAATCCATCTCCTTCCTAGTGAATGCAATCTTGAGAACAAATGTTCCTTCTCTCCCATACACACACACACACACACACACACACCACACACGTATCCCTGGTGACAGCAATACAAAAAAAATTGGAGCA
The DNA here is from genome assembly GCA_008711295.1 of Anarhynchus alexandrinus. NCBI lineage: Eukaryota > Metazoa > Chordata > Aves > Charadriiformes > Charadriidae > Anarhynchus > Anarhynchus alexandrinus. The sequence goes on from VUYV01000055.1 coordinate 652,705, forward strand.
TACTTAGGTGAGGAGGAAGAACAAATTGTTTAGTAAGCACAGTTAAAAGTCATCTAATGTGCAAAATTGCCTTGCTTGAACCACATAAAAGTCAGCCCTCATTGATGAACCTATGAAACGTAAAAAAAAACCTGTGAAAATATCTTTAAGTTTCCACATTTAGGTATGCATAGGAGTCCTAGTTAACTATGTATGCATGTATCTTTGCATTTTTCAGAGCTTTCTTTATATGCAACTAATTTAAACATGTCACACTATATTCAGCCATAGCATACTTGATAACAAGGACTACTGTAAAGTTGTATCTTATACACTGAAGCTATGACTAATTCAAGGTACTGATTTAGCAAGCTGAGAAAGACATAACTCTATTTTTATTCTACAACAATTCAGTATTTGTTACCGAGAAAGGTATGTAAAGGAATAAGTGAACATGTTTATCTGCTACTACTGCTGGAGTAAGAGACTGTTGACTTAAAGAATAAAATCACTAGTAGTGGTCATCCCTTTTTCCTAAACAATGCCTGTATTCCAAACCCTTAGTACTGCACAAAAGCTAGGAAGCTATACTGTTCCTAAAATCATTTATTCCAAATAAAAAAGTGTTTCAATACAGTCAAATCTCATAACAATGGAAAATTTAAAATCACAAATTTGAGATGTACGTTTTTCAATAAAATAATCTGACACGTTAAAAGATTATTTATTTGTTTTTCATATATTGACATAAATGTTTATTTTGTTGAAAAAAAAAAAAAAAAGGCAAGACAAAATAAGGTCTGTTTCATGTTTCCCCAGCTGGAAAATTACAAGCAAAATATAAGCACATACCTGGGAAAGACTGACTTCAAAGTTTCACATTTTCTAGTTTGATTTAAGACAAATTGTGTGGACAAAGCTCTCTCCCAGCTTATTCTTTCATTTTTTTAGTGCCATATTTAAACCAATTTCTTTGGTCTTACTAGTTAAGTCCCGTCCAGGTTCCTAAGCCAGTTATCTGGAACTGGGGAGCTGGATTCTTACTTCTGTGTAAACTTCCTAACAAATAGGTGAAGGAAGAATCAGGTAACAGTAACTCATTAGGTGAGCTTCTCCCACATCTTATTGAAATGTATTAGAAGAACCTTATAAATGATGTTCCCACATAAATTAATGCATATCATCCTGGTTTTAAAGTTTCTCAGTTGACACTGAGAAACATGAACACAGATGCTGGAGTTTGGGGCAGATTTCAGTAGCTCGACACAATTCCAGTGTTCAGTTCTAGTTAGAATTCAGCTGGGACTAAATGTTCTTCTCAGCTCCCTAGAAGGATTTAATCTGAGAGGCACGCATATGCCCACACACTTCTAGAATCAGGCATTTTAAAACATTACAGCCACAAATATTTCTGGTTCTTAGTGGCTGGAATACTTCTTTTATCCAATAGCTCAGTGGGTAAATCACTTCTTCAGGAAAGGACTGTGCAATGTCGCCTCTTCAGCCTGAGGAGGTTGAAATCTATATATTTCCCCACAGAAAGAACATCCTAGGCATACACAGGCTGTCTGGTCTGAGATAATTTACCTTCCCATTGAAGCTGTGCCACTTAGTAAACGGTGATTCATGATTTAGTGGACCAGAAAGACTGACTCATTGCGTGAGTACGACCCTCTGCTCTGTGGATATATACCTTCCCTTGGGAGAATACCTCAACCCCTTCACCCAGGCTATCTGCAGAATCTCGTTTAATTGAATGAACATATGATGGTATGCTGTCAACAAATACTTGACCTTACTCAGGCCGGTATGAGGCCAAGAGCTAGCTTGACCTTAGTGGTCAAAACATAAGCTGAGCCTGGGATATTACAGCTAATAATACAGCTACGAGAAAGAAAAATGCAGGAAGTGATTCATAAGGGGATGCTGCCCACTGAGCTTTAAACGTAAGAGATTCCTCACTAGTCTCATTGTCGTTCAAAAACCACGCTGCTTGTGGCAGGTTGACCCCAGCTGGGGGCCACCCCAGCAGGATGGGGAGAGAATTGGAAGGGCAAAAAGTGAGTCAACTTGTGGGGTCGAGATAAAGATGGTTTAAAAAGTGATGAAAGAGAAAAATAAAGCGATAGCTCACCACCAGTGGATCGATGCCCAGCCAGTCCCCAAGCAACAGCTACCTTGGAAAAAAGTCCTCTCAGCCCCCCCGCCGCCCCCTTCCCCCCCAAGTTTTCATTGCTGAGGGTGACATTATATGGTATGGGATATCCCTTTGGCCAGTTGGGGTCTTGCCCCAGCCTCTTGCCCACCCCCAACCTACTCGCTGAGGGGGCAAAGTGAAAAACAGAGAAAGCCTTGATGCAAGGACTGTTCAGCAATAGCTAAAACATCATTGTGTTACTAACGCTGTTTTGGGCACCAGTCTAAAACACAGCACCATAGGAGCTGCTACGAAGAAAATTAGCCAAATTTTTCATCCCCAGCAAAACCGAGTACATGCTGAATCAGCTCAGACCACTTTCATACTCCTTTTGACTTCCGTGCCCCTACATTTGCCTTCTTTCACTAGATGCATAGATGCACTAGAACTAGATGCATAAACAAGCGGATTTTCTCTCCCACTTATGAAGATTTGGATGTTCTGGCGCTGGCTTGACATACTGCATCTAGCTGCTGTAAATCAGGATTTCTTTTTAGTGAAACCATTGTCATTCAGCCAGTACCCATGAGAGCACAGGGATGCTATTGAGATATGAAATATTAACATGTGGAATGGCTGAGGGCATATTAGCACACCTGGGTTATTCTCCTGCTGTCACTGCAACCCAAGGGGGGCAAACGAGCATAATTCTTCACATTTTGCATGCCTACAAAAAGTTCATTTTTAAAAAGATGCACTATATCTAAACAGTAGATGAATAAGTTACAGGGATACTACACATTATGGTAGGAACAACAAGGAAAGATCTCATTCTGAACCAAATCATACCTACACCAAAAATTGCTCCTTATCTCCAAACTTTGAGAGAATTTACAGTTGGAGGCAAATACTGCACCTTCCAACATCTGACTTCTTTGTGACGTGAGAGATGGTGGTAACGTGATGAGATCTTGGTAACTGTAGCTCTATAGTTGCAACACATTACACAATCATTATACGATTACAAAATAATCAAAACCAGTTGCAGCTTAACAACAGTGACATAAAGCTGTCAGTGCAGGCTGCAGACCAAATGCTCACCCCAGTTCAGTTCCTTTCATGGCATTTTGGCGCTGCAGCCAGACTGACATCTGGTCTGGCTGGTGCTTTGTAGCACATAAGGAAGCCTTGAGTGAGACCAGCCCAACTTGGGCAGGGACAGCCCTCTTCCCTAGGGGAAGGAGGAGAGCATGTTGTCGGACTTCTGCACTTGAGCTGACTTCTGCTTGCTCTACCAGCTCTCGGGAGGTCACCTGAGAGAAAGGCACCCCAGCCCATGACACAGTTATTTACAGTGGTAGCTTACCATGGCTGCAGCCAGCCGTGGGCAAGCATGGCACAGGTCCGTTGTTTGCTTGTTGGCCCTGGGCAAGTTAGGTCTGGATCAGGCCTACAAGTGCTCTATGACTCCATAAATAATAAGCTCATTTTCAGCTCTTGCCAAAGAAAACAACCAGTAAGACTGAAGTTAACATTAATTCTGGCACACATCTACAGAAGGGACTTGTCCTTTCAAATTTAGCAACCTTGCCTGCATTCCAGTGTCTTTTTATAGAATACATGACAGAGCCTGCATCCCATGTGATGCTACACTGCTAGTCAAGCCAATTTGAATTTTTCAAGTAGGATTTCCTGAGACGCACTATCATGTATTTCAAAATATATTGAGGATGTTCCCAGCATTCATTGTGTAATGTCATCAATAAAACCAAATCTTCCTAGGCAAACAATTGCTGCCTATATTATAGTGCGTATTGATTAAATACATGATTTAGAAAATTAAATGGGCAATGAAACAATAAATAGTTCTTTTCTGGAATGAGCTATTTTCAACAGGCAAGATTATTCTACCATGATTTACCTTAGTTACAAATCTCCAAGACAAAAATTTGCAATTTTACTTGATTAGTATGTCCTATGATATGCTAATGAAGACATTTTTTCTTCATTACTTATGGGATGCGACTATGGACATAAGGTATGATGCACAAACCCTCTGGGACATGATATGCTCCTAGCTGAGTAAAGCTTGATTAAAGAATACTGCTTTTTTCAGGCTGTAGGAGCCAGCCTGGGCTGGCTTTCCTGAGCACAAGAAAGCTACATACTACTGTCTTGATCCACCGCCCTGCCCCTCGTTGGTTGCATTTGCCTACCAGGTGCCCAGTTCTCTGCTCTACAAAGTGAATACCAGATGGCCGTATGTGGCATACAGGAGAGGACATACATCCAGTTGTGACAGTGCCCAGCTTTGTGAGGGGAGCACATAGTTCCTTTTACACTTCTCACCCCGAAGCACGACACAGGGCTGACTGTCCATCCACCAGGCCCAGGGCCCGACTCTCCACTCCATTTCACGTGTCATGGTTGTGCAATGGAAATCAATGAAGTTACACAGCCAGAAAATTGGGGAAACAGAGACTGGCCCTCACACTCCCTGAAGGGGCTTCAGTTCACTGGTGGGAGAAGCAATCCTTGTAAATACATTTGTCAATCTGGCTCCATTTATGTCAATTAAACATACTGCTTTTGGCTTCAAGTGAGTGTCTTCATTGTGTCCTGTTTGGAAAGTGCCCTGGAAACTCTTCAAGAGAAAGGTCTTTTAATCAGGTAGAGGTTAAAAACCTGTTCACACTAATGATGCATGGTTTTTAAACACAGTCAGCAATATTCTTTAAATTAGAAGACAAAAGGTATTCAAGTGCTCTAATGCAAAACAGCAGGTTTCTGATCAATAAAATTTTTTAAACAGCTACAGTTAATCCTCTACATCTGACAGAAATAAAGGAGAAGATCCTATTTCATAAACTGGGGACTAATTTTTTCATACAAAACAGGAAATGTCAGAACATGAATAAAGAAATAGATTATAAACATTGGGTTTTGCCATCTTGCCTTAAAAAAGAGACGATCGTGTGACATTATTAGGCACGTAAGCTCAAGCTATGAGCTCAGTTGAAAGATCCTCAACAGATGTAAATTTAATCTAGGGTTGACGATTTACACAATGTAGATTTTTATGTTGTGTGCAAATTTACACATGCCCTTTTAGAAAAATTCATTAATTTACATGAAACAGAAGATACCATGCAGTGAACTGCAGTTTACCAGCAGAGAGCAGGACACACTTCACAAAATGACGGCTAGTGACTGACGCAGTGAACTTCCCTTACAGTCTCACCAAACAATCGCTCCTGATGTCTGTTAAATGAAGGACAGGTCAATAACATGATAGGCAAGATGATAACCTATCCCTCCAGTTAAAGTTGTTTTCAAGTTTTTTACTCTGATCCAACAAAAATTTCATAAACTGGGGACTATTTTTTTCATACAAAACAGGAAATATCAGAACATGAATAAAGAAATGGATTATAAACATTGGGGTTTGCCATCCTGCCTTAAAAAAAGAGATGATCATGTGACATTATTAGGAACGTAAGCTCAAGCTATGAGCTCAGTTGACTGAGGAACACAGCATAGGAGTAACATTAAAAATACATAGTGTGTAAAAAAAAAAAAGAGAGTTTAAATATTTAGCAAGGAAAATAACTAAGATGAAAAAGAGAGGTGGATGTAGAATGAGATTAATCTTTAGATTATGAAAGGGGGTGAGAAATTAGACTATAAGTAGAACACACATTGCTTTTTTATAGTGAATAAAGGAGAGAACTAAGAACAAAATCACAGTGTTCTTCATTATTTCAGATTCTTAAGAAGAATCAGAAGAATTGGTCCCGCCAAAATAAAGATATGGGGATTTTTTCTTCTGGAAAAAAAAAAAAAGTAACAATAGTATCATAACTCTTTTAAGCATGGAAATATGCTAATTAGGGTGTGTGCTAACTATGCCAAAAAGCTTTCTGTGATTTAAAAAAATATTTATTTCACTAGAACAGGGAGTTTTTAAATGAATCTAGGTACTAGAGCATTCTGGTTTTGAAGTAATAGGAATCCTTCTATGTCAAAACATAAGCTTTGATTAAGCCCCATTCTACGTTTATGAAGTATTAGTCTATACTTTTTCTGCGTATTAAACAAGATTTTAAAGTTATGAGTATACAGAATACTGTGGGGGGTTTTGGCAGGTTTTGTGGGGGTTTGTTTGTTTGTTTTTACACTCACCTCATTTGAATCCGTTATCTAAAAAGATCTCTCCTGGCTGAAATCATCAGAATATCTTTTTTCAAAGGTGCCTAAGGCTGGGAAGATCACTTCAGTAGACACTGACCGTTCAGACACCTGCCTGCCAAAGTTTTATCCCCTATCGGCAATATCCAGCCTGAAACAAAGATAGACTTAAGACAAAAAGCCTGACAAATTAAAATGGCTTTTGAAGGGAAAGTGATTTTTTTTTTTAAAGTGTGTATATATGTTTTGCAAGAGCCCAACACATTGCAGAAATTACCAGAAACAAACATTTAACAGCTATAATCATTAACTACAGCAATTTGTTTACACTTTTCAGGAAGACAGAGCATCTGCTGAGCCGTACAAGTAGTTTACAGCAAGTGTGCCGAAAAAATACACCAGAGTGCAATACATTCGGAGGGAAGCCACGTCCACTTATGCAAATTTGCGTGTATTACTGCTAGATTTTCTTTTTTGGTAGGACGCCAGTCTGCACAGCAGCATACAACATTCGTTGGGGTACCAAATCCTCTGACTTGAACATCAGCGGCATCCGGGACGCGTCCTGAAGGGGAGTTCAGCGCAGGTCTGAGTGCCTGGTGAATTACTGGCTTCATCTAACGAAGCGCAGCCACTTCACATTCTGTTTATAGACGCATCATGGTGATGCATAGACCTTGCCAAGGGGAGAATTATATAGCGACACTCTACAGTTAAAGAAACTGAGCTGAAAATACAGGCCTTATAGCAAATTGGTCTCCTGTTTCCTTGTGATTCTTCCACTAACTGGTTTCACTAAAAATAAGGTGTTATTAAATCAGATATAGTGTGGCTCTTTACATACATCTTTACGCATCTCTCTCTATTCAGCTTCCCAAGTGAAAGAACAGATTTCATTTAAATACAGTTACATGAGACAGCTTTTCACCTCTGTCACACAGGAAAGATCACGAACAGGTTGTGGCTGAGCTTGCACTCTTACCTCTCACCCCTGCACACCACCCCAGGGAACCGTTCATCATTATAACCACTGCCCTCCTTTGAGTATGAGGGGACATCAGGGCTAGCACGCCACAGGGAGTCTTCTCCTGTGACAATTGAACTCGAAATGTTTTGGTCAGACATGAAAGAGGGGAAATGGATGAAAACCAGCCTGATCTCCTCAGGGACAATCCATAGGGAGGACCAAGAAGCTGCACCACCATCAGTGCACCAGCAGGATTATGATATGGATGTTGTCAGGAAACTGCACAGTTGTTGGCACAGTCTCAGCCTGATTTTTGATGCAGTCCATCAACAGTGTCTGGAAAAGAGAAGGCAGAGATAAGCCAAGTTGATTAAGTCATATTTCCCTTCGCATTTTGTCAGAGCAAAGAGTACAGTCCACTTTCACTCTTGATGCTCTCCTAATAACTGAAAAGATAACAGGTTGTGTAGGATTCAGTGCCAGTTTTGACAAGGCAAAAGGATTCAAATTTCTCTTTGCTGTAATTCAGCACAGGTTGGCTTGTTAGGAATGCTGAAAAAGTACCGATGACCTGATGAAGTCCGTTGCTCGTGCTAGGAAATGCACCCTTGTCAAAGTTGGGACTTTTTCACTGGCACACCAATTCCAACCAAGTTTATGGGAAGAGAATCGCTGTGCACTGGCTCTGTGCTCATATGAAAGGAAACCACATTAAAAACTAAACTTTCTGATACGATTCACAGAACATTTTAAAGCTCTTTCTAACTCCACTGTGGAACAAAAACAAATTTAAAGCCTATGAAAGTGTTCAGAACATGGAGTATTGCCAAGCTGCCCAACACTTTAAACTCTGTGCAGTGGTTCCAGCTTTTGGAAACTTATATGCATCCCAGCTTCCTTTCACTATGGTGAGTAATTGTTTTGTTTCAAAGATTTTCCAGAACATTCCTCTTTATTTCCTTCTAAACAAAGCATTTCTATTCAAAACACTGATTAACACTCTCCTTTTAAACAATAAAACACCACTCTACCATAAAGTGATCCAGTGTTTTATCCTGTAGACCTATCACTCACCTCACTCTTTCAGCTTCTTTGCTCTGAGGTGGTTTCAGGCTGAAGTACTTAGATAAAAGACTGCCGGAGTATAATGATGCTACCACAATAAATGGTGGGCAGGCGATATCATCACCTGAGCACCAGCACTGAAGCAAGCACCGTGCTACACTGTAATGAGGAGACAGGGCTGCAGAAGATGATTTCACAAACTGAAGTTCTGAATGCTTACTGGGTTGGAAATCCTACGGCGACGTTTCCAAGAGTAGACACACTGTATTAATGTGCTGCTACAAGCATTTTTATATGCTTGCTCTCCCCATGCATCCTCACAATCGCTTATCACTTGCACCATCCTAAGGGCATGGTCTAGAGCTGACTCAGTGGGAATTAGTCTTGATTGCCCCACTGTGCATCATCTATGTTAGCTTTTCCTTAAAAGGCTCCCACTTAGATCCTACTGGTTTATTGTTCAACTTAGATCCTGCTGTTTTATAATTCAGATATAGCACACAGAAGGGTTTGGTTTCACTTTCAGATATGTTTTACAGAACCGTACTTAAAACCAGCATTCACTTTTATCGAAATCATTCACGCTGTAAGTTTTAGAGTGAAAAAGAACATAACATGTCTACAGTGCTGAAATGCAGGATTTTTTTTCTATGCAGAAAAAAAAAAAGCGTTGTTCCACAAAAAAAAACTTAGTAGTTAAATGTTTGTTTTATTTTTTCCTCGGTGCAAGTGTAGAGCACAACACTTTCCAGAGGTTCAGTATACAGCGGGGTATTTTGTACAACTTAAGCCTCATTCAAGCCCTCTGCACACAAATGAATGTTACCCAACAGTAAGGAGTAAGAATCCTTCACCTGGAGAGTGGAGGACTTTGCTCAATTTCTTTTTACAGCTACTAGACACTCATACCTAGTTTCAAGGATGGCCTTCACTAAAGGGAGTTAAGAGCTGTAAAAAAAAAAAAAAAAAAATCAGTGGGCTATTATCACATTTCACCTTGTGTTCTTCACAGCACTTCAGCCAATCCATTTTAGATCCTAAACATTTTGATCCACAGCCTACTGCAGGTCAGCTCAACATTTACCAAGGTGTGCAAAAGAAAGGTACTGAGCCAAGAAACTGAGCCACAGCTGGCCCCAGGAACCCCGCGCTGCATCTCTCTGTGCTTCTAGTGCCATCTAATTCTCTGCCAAGAAAAAGCCAGTTGAGGGAAATCTAAATGCCTTCTGCTATTTCTGGCACAGGGAAGGACTGCGAGGCATTGTTGCATCCATCTGCATTTTCAGCACTGAACAGCATGTTGTTTGTTCCGTGTCAAGCATCAGATTTCCCCATATGAAAGGCAGAAATACATCTGCAGCCACAGACACCTTTTTAGATGAGGGAAAGTAAAACAAAACCACAATAAGAACTCCAAGAGGAATCATACTGGGTCATGTCTCTTACAGTTGCCTACAATGAACTGATCACAGAGTGGCTGCATATCTGCTGACAGCAGGATAGTTACCATCGAAAATTTTTATAAAAGTAAAGATATAAAACAACAATTAGAGTAACACTGAAAAATCCATTAGCTCCTTACCTATATATTATACCCGTGGAGCACTGAGGTACTTGATGAAGTCACTGACACCGCCAGAAGGATTTTCTACCTGAAATAAAGCAGGATTTAATAGAATTCACGAGATGTGATGCAAACATCAAGGTGTGTCTAGCACTGACATTGCTTTTGCTAACTCAGGTAACTTCATCAAATTTATGACTGCATTTCAGCTCCCAGTAATTTCTGGGTGGGTATCTGCTTCTCAGTTTTATAGCATTAACATATTTTGCAAAAGCTTATTTTTCCAAAATCCTGAGCTTCTACCCAAAACATCGATATAGGGACACTTACATTAAATTAGTCTTCCTAGTCTCCAATTACTAGATCCTACTCTACAGGTTCAAAATTAAACTTTCAATATCTATCCTAGTTTCCTGCCTAGGAAACCAGAAAGAACTCCTTGGAGGCTTTAAGTACCCAATATCCTACTTGAATCCAACGGACCTGATATTTAACTTCTCTACACATCTAGATATCATATACATTCAATTAATGTTTTGTGCATGTGTATGTGTGTATATACACACAGAACACATGTATGCAGTAAATAAAGGAGTCAGCTCAATGTACAAACTACTCATACACAGAAATATATTCTATTGCTACTTTCCATTTATTAAGCCATATTCATGATACTCCAGAGCCTAAAAAGAGCTAGTCTGGCCCTTGTGTAGAGATGGCTGAGCCAAAATCCATTCAACCACTTCACCCCTCTGTCACTTCTCCCTTCATTGGCATTCATTGACACGTAAACAGGGAGGATGTATCCAAGCAAAGTGGTTTATTACTAATTGCACCATCTTCATTAATATTGCATTATGTGTCTCTCGGCTATTGAGAACTGACAATGCAAAAGATGTCAAGAGCTTATCAAAATGTGCATATAAATACTTGGTCCAACAGTTAACATGAATATACTAGCAGCCTCTGCTTCAACAGCCCAAACTGGAGAAAGGGTCGTTTATCAGCTGCTAACCAGGAACAAAGGGGAAATAGCCTTAATTTCCCAAACACTCAGAGCTATTTACATTGCCCTTTAGCTAATTAGGCGTCACTTCAAAATGAGAAATCCTCAGTATGGTACAAAGATATCTGGCTGTAAACAGAGCCATCTATGGCAATTCCATTTGTAGAAAAGTCCTAACAACAAAAAGACAGAGAGGGAGAGGTCTTTATCAGGGGCATCCAGAGCTTAAGGGAAATCACTCCATAAGGACCACAGGTACCTCAAACTCACCAGAATGAATTCTAGACAGGAAATGCCAAAACGAATAGAAAGGTATCTTTTTGCTCAAGTGTAAGAGGAGGACTGCATCTTACGTTTGCTTCACTTGTAACAGTTTACAAATGTCTAAATAAAAATCTGACCTCAGAGTGACGTAGTGAAGGCATGACATTAAAGCGCGATCACAATCCAACATGGATTTAAATGAAACCAACAGTTGTGGATTGTTTTTCACAAGGGCAACAGATCAGGACAAAGCAAGGTGGTGTGCCGGCAACTGCCGGGGCAGTCCACCTCTGAGACGTGTTCCCATTGCAGCCACTGATATGCACTGAGAGCACTTCAGAGTCTGCAAAGGATCACCTTTCGGAGTGTGTTACTGGCTGCGAGGTAGGACTCTTCAGCAAATGCAAACTGGCAGACTCCTCGCTCATATGCTGATCAAGGGGCTAATGGTATCATATCTGAGCAAACCTTTATATTTTTAGCAATGGATACCCACAAACAGGACATGGAGAACATGCTGAATCTCTTTTGTATTTTCCACCTTTCTCTGCTTCTCCAGAAGACCAGGGAAGTCAGCGCTGAAGCTCTGGCAGAACGTCCATTATTACAAGTAGCACGTACAACTGTGACCAGCCGCAATGAACCAAAAGAGTAAACATCCAACTAAATACGCTATTCTTCATCCAAGTTTAATTCTACAGCTGTACCAAAACAGAATCAGCTGCTCCTGAAACAGAAATGGAAAGCTTTCCCAGAACTCGATGATCTTCAAGGTCCTTTCCAACCTAAACCATTCTATGATTCTATGATTCATGAACGGATTTTTGGTTTTCAGACCTTTCTTCCTCTTTTTCTTTGCTGAATAATATACCTTAATGCCACTGAGTGAGAAGCCTCACTAAGTACTTCTTATATGGAACTGAGAACCCAGATGGTAACCTACTGTACTGTGGGTAATGTTTTTGCCTGAGATACAGTCAGTAATAATTAGAAATTAATAGCTCAAGGCACATATTATCCTGAGAAACCTACCAACCTATTTTTTAATCTTGGAATTAAGGTTCAAACATTTTCCATCATGCAAAAGAGTCTATGAATTCTAGGAAATATTTCAGTCATTAATGTAGCATTTCATTTACTTATGAATGGCCAGCAGTATACTAATTCAAGTCAGCATGGAATTTGCAGATGACCTAGTAGATTCCTTTCTTCTTTTTCACTTACTTTATCTCTGATGGTTATCTTTTATATTGTTAAGATGCAAATGCAGATACATGCAATTAAAAAACCCATTTTCTAAAATCTGTTTATTTTTACTGAGTCTGCCTGGGATCATAGCAGCCTGTATAGTGCTGTGCTTTGCATTTGTGGCCAAAGCACTGTTGGTAACACACCAAGATTTTGGCTACAGCTGAACAGAGGGTTTCTCTCCAACCTCACACATACACAGAGGCCAGTAGGCTGGTGGTGGGCAAGAGGCTGGGAGGGGACACAGCTGGGACAGCTGACCCCAACTGACCAAAGTGATATTCCCCCATTATACAATGTTATGCTCAGCAATAAAAGCTCAGGGAAATGGGCAGAATGAGGGAACATTCATTATGGCATTTGTCACCCCAAGAACTTGTTATACAAGAGAGAGAGGGAGTGAGGAGGAATGAGACAGAGGTAGGGTGGGTATTTTGCTGCTGGTTGAGGTCAACCTGCGACATAGCCAGCTACAGGAAAATACTCAGAAAGAGCAATCTCCCTTGCCTCCTGTGCATTTAATTCACTGCATCCAAATCACGACTTAAATGATCTAGCAAGAGCAATTCCCTGAATAACTTCTCCAGCGGAAAACAAGCCACCTCTGATTTCAAGCTGATCTTGGTAACAAAATTTGGTCATCAAAATTTCAGAACAAAAAATAAGCAAATAATCTGAAACAAAGAGTTAATTTCATTTGAGATATGCATATAGATGTTTTCCAAATATCGAGCTTTGCAGGTTGTTGTTTTTAAAGAAATAATAAATGAGAAAAATCATGAGTTTCTACTGAGGGCACCAATATCACTCTCCAATTTTGGTGTAAGCTGATCAACTTCTGCTGATTGCCAGTTGATTCATATTTACTAGAATGCTATGAAGAACTACTGAACAATTTCAGGAAACTGTTCTTTTACGTAGACAAAGCTTCTGCAGCACAACTCTTTAGTATTCCAGAAACACACCTGCAGTGATAATTCTGCTCAAACATGGACATAAGTGCAGCCCTAGCTCCATCAGGGCCCTCTACATTGGGAAACAAAGCTTCTCAGAAGATAGTAGTCTGCTTCTGCCCTACATCCCTGTGGTACAAGGACATCACCTTTCTTTACTGATAAGGCACCAACGTTACTAGGCAAGACCCTGAGTCCCGGTGCCCAGCTTACTCTTCTGACCTTGCAAATTTGATAGCACCAACCAATTTCTCTGTGTATACACGCAAACTTAGAGGGAAGAGAACAGTCTGCCCATATCTAAGCAGAATGCACCAAATATTGAGCTAACACTAATTAAAGGCAAGTCTTAAAATGCTCAAGCTTTTCACCTTAACACCTGCAAGAAACTTGTTATCTCCCAATTCCAAACCAACCTTAATACCCATGAAAAACCAATAGCTATGTTTCAACAGCCAAAGTCACAAATACTCACAGAAAGAGGTGGGCATTATTACAAAGTTCTCATGGAAAGGAAATAAGTGGGTTTAAAACTATTTAAACACCAAACATGCAACTATTATTTAGGAAAACTGACAACTTGAGAAATGTTCCTTTGAAAGCAAAGTGAGGTATCAGAAAAGGAGTTCTGCAAAATGAATGAAGGCAAAATCATTCTGATTTTGTCAGTCTTTGTTATCATGTCTCAGTTTTCCTGCTTTACACTTCAAGTCTCAAGGCCTAAAGAAAGATTAAGGAAACCTATTTAATGTGTCCCCATCACAGAAAGACTGTAGAACAGCGACAGAAATACTTGTGAATAGCATTGCACTTTATTGTTACCTATCAGTATGTAGCATGCCATGCTAAATGCAAAACATATGAACAATAAAGTGAATTCAATTTCCATGCAAAAAAAAGCAATTCATTATGCTGAGTACAAACTGTATGGGGTGGGGGGGGATCAATGAAAAGCATGGTTATTTGATTATATGCACAGGTTTAACTGCTGATACGAACAAGTGTAGTCTTCAAAGTCAGGAGTAAAAAAGGCTTCCATGAATCCTTTGAATCCTTTCTTTTAGTGGCTAATAACAACAAAAGCAACACTAACTGCCAGGCTACATATACAATATAAAGTAACAGCCTACAAATACGAACATTTCAAGAGCAAACAAAATGTTTTCAATATCTCTTTACTAGCAAAGGACACAGAAAATTAAAATGACAAAGATCTTCCCATAACTGGACTGTATTACATTTGATGGCAACAGCTTCCACCTTTACCATATTTTCAACGCTTCTCAGAAGCAAAGAGGGCAGTGGTGGCCCAACGTACTATATATGGGACAGAGACAAATAACACACACTTGTCTTTTACATCCATTTATTGCCGCAGTAATGTAAGAGATGACACCACACAAAAATAATGTTGCAAGATCTCCTCCAGGAAAAAATGAATAATGCCATAGGAAAGCTCATTCACTGTATATCATTCACAGCACAGCTATTCTTAGAGCCTCCAAACACCACCAGTTCAGGCATTGCAGAAGTACACAGCTGGACTCTGATTCAGCTGGTGAACGGTGGAAAGGGAATATTAACACCTATATGGCCTTTTCCCAGTGAAAAAGATTCTTCATCCTAAAGATAGTCCACTCTCTTCCAGCATATCTATTCCTACTTAGACAAAAGAGTTTCAAACTGAAACGTCTGCAGTCTAAATAGTATCTCTTGTCTTCTGTCTTAGTCTTACAACTGCAGCAAAGAGATGAAGACCACAGACTAGAAGAATATAGACAAAAAAACCCCACCCAAATTGTGCTTTTATCAAATATCACCCCTCCTCTTCCCTCATCTTTCAAGTGGAGAATACTTGAAAGCTCACAGTAATAAAAGAATAAGTATTTGCCTGAAAGTAAGGGGCTGAGGGGACAAATAGGGCTTTGCTTTCTTCCTAACATCTGCCTTCAGAACAGTAATAGGGACTCCTTACTAAAGAGTAGCTATCACTTTGCAAGCAGAGACAACCAAAGACATTGAAAAGCTTACTTTTGAGGCTGGTCCATTTTGGAAGAACAAAACTATTATCTGACAAGAAAACTCAGCATCTCATTCACATTCCCTAATGCTTTGTACCTAATACTGAAATAGCTTCCGTCCCCTTAAAATCTGAATAAAACCACACTAAGCTGTGGAAATATTTTCAAACTGGCTTCATGCAAGCAGAAAAACTTAGAAATTGAAGAAGCCATGCAGGACAGCTGTAGATAGAGAAGTTTCTGTTAATAAATAATACTCCGGTGTTTTGAGTTTGTGGGGTTGGGGGTCCTCCTAGACAAGCAACTGCGAAGAACTGACAAATGCCTTGGTCAAATTAAGAGGACTTCTAAGCTAAGTTGGTTCTGGTGTAAACCCCTGACTATGCTCTTGCTTCTTAGGGTCCTTGGCTTTAATTCTTTGCACACTGTGCCCTTATTGGCTAATGTTTGGTAACAGTTTTCTGTCTTGTTGTGGTTTTAAAAGACTCTGCAGTTGGAACAAGAACTAATTAGAACATTTCCAGTGAAACAGGTCAAAGTTTTCACCTGGAAGATATCCAAGATGCGGTGGGATCAGGTTCCAGCTAAAGAGATCAAAATTAAAATCTTGGCCTTTCAAAATTGAGAATGGGGAACTTCTGTGCAATTTTGTTGTGAGGTATCATCAAAACATTCCAGCTTTGTTTTAATGTGGAAAAAAAAAAGTTTAAAAAAAAAAAAGCCAAAGCCTGAAATCTCAAAAAGCTGATGAGAAACAGAACTGTGCTCTCTGATCACTCTGAGTAAAATACTCAAGATATGCAACACCCTGCAGTGTGTGACATTGAACTACTTTGTTATTGCAATTTTGAGGAAAAAATGAAGGAGCCTACTAAATCACTACTTTGCCACTATTTTTCACTACAAGTATACAAATTTAGTTACTTTCAATAGCTCTTAACTTCTCAGAGCTTAGGCAGCATTTTTAAGTAGAACCTCCAGGCCTGTATTACATGATCTCATTTGAAAGTATGACACCAGCACGTTCTGGGGATGTAGAAGTAGAGATGGGCTTACACGGGCACACAGATGCTTTTATGCCAGAGACATCACCGGACTTATGTGCTGTAACAACATAAGGATGAAAGGAAATATTAACTTGGGATCTTCTTTTGTTTCTTCCCACTTTACCAAGATATATTCCTTTATAATTTGCATAAAACTCATTATGGGCTTTTTGAAGTAAAAGGTTTTGAATCAGGTCTTATGGGCTTTGCCATATATCTGTTTCTTCAGACTCTAAGCCTAACTCCGTGTTAGCTCAGTCACCACTTACACATAATTACCTAATGATCTAGAAGAGTATCAACTATATGCAAGAAAAGCACAACCATAAGAAATATTATATCATTCTAAACAAAAATAAAATGCCAGCGATAATTACCCATAGTCCTGGGAGCGTATGTGTAAAAAAAGAATGATATATTCCTTAAAAAAAAAATGTCCTAATTTATTAAATCCTCCAGATGTATTTCACAGATCTTGTCTGCCCCTTATCACCTCTTTTTATGTTCCTTGTTGTAATATAGCTGGATAGCCAAAGCCGCCTTCATAGCTTACAGTGGGGAAACTGAAGTGATTTTGTACCTAACGTAACAAATCACCTTCCCATCAGAGATTTGTAAATTCTATGAAGGGGCTTGCATTTGAAAAACAAACTCAAAGTCTGAAGATAAAAATAAGCAATGGGCACATATGACAGTCTCTTTGACGTAAGCGCAAAGAACTCGTTATGTGGGATCTCCCGGCGCTCCCAGGCAGCTAACCATGCTGCACATTACAACACAAACTACAGTTTCTCCACGCTCTCTGCCAGAACTGGCAAATAGAACAGGGAAGGAAAAAGGATTTTCCCTCCTGATCCTCAGATCTGGTACAACAGGTTTACACACCAACGTACACCATCCACACCATCCCCACAAGCAAACCCATCTCTACTAATAGACAAGTTCAAAGGTTCAGAAAGAAAATAACACTATCATCCTTACCATCACTATGTCTGAAGGCGGGGGACCCTCAGTCTGGCTGGATAGAGGCATTAGGACCCATACCATGACACCTTTATTCCATTACTGCCCTGTTATATGATGAACATGCAGACACATCAGAGTTAAGATGAGGATTTCACTGCTTTTCCCCTCTCATTTCCCCTCAATTGCTGACCTTCTCAGAATATTGCCACTGCTGGCAAGACCCTCTTGTTCTGTAGTTTCTCCTACACATACATATTTCATTAAATGTTTGTATATTCTCAGACCTTTATTCTCATATTTGTACTTATTGATTTCAATCCCCCTTCACTATTATTGTCTTCTCACTACTGAGTTATTGGTGTGAAGTATTTTAAACTCATCTGTGTGAAAGATAGCAAACTGCATTGCTTTAAGGGTTTCTTTTAATAGTTCAATATAGTCACAAATTAATTTTCTGCAAAATAAAATATGAGAAGCCTCCACTATAAATAAAGTTTCTGTGAAAAGTCATCTTGTTCCACTGGAAATACCATGTTCTGAAGTTAAAAATAAAGAGTCTTTCAAGAAAAATAGTCCGAGTAGGGGTAAAACTTCCCCCTCTCTTTTGTATTTGTTAAGTTAAAACTGTCTCTGTGGGTTTCAATCTCTTCCCACCTTCTCTTCTTTTTCAGTCAGAAAACCAACAGCACTGGGGTCCCAGTGATGAGGAATGACTCACCTGCAAGTGCTGAGTCACAATCACACTGAATACACTCTTACATCTTGATGAAGCATCAAATTCAATAGCTTTGCTTAGTCATTTGAGTTTGCCGTAATTCCTATGATTCACTCAATTCCAAAAATTTGATTTCTGATTTCTTATTTTTCCTCACAATATATATTCAGTTGTATAACTCTTATACAACTCTTAAAGCTGAATTTTTGCAAGCCACCACTAGTCCTAAGTCAGATCCCAAGCTTCAGCCACAAGGTGTGTCACTTACCAAATCTGAAAGGCCAATATGCCACAGTGCACATTGGTTTTGTTTGGAACTGCTGATCACCCACTGCTTGGACGCTTACCGAGAATGCCGGCTGACATCCGAAGGTACATGCATTAGGACTTCATCCCACCCTGACTCATGTCAGCAACAACCTACCATTGGCTTAAAAGCCTGACCTTTCTCTAGGAGGGCTCCTCAGGCTGACAAGGTCAGACACAAGAAGCGAGTGTTCAGCAGTTTGCGCAGAGGATAAGGTATTTGACCATGATTAAACAAGTCAATGTCGGAGCGACAGATTTCCGATTACTTTGCCATTTCAGTCTCTTACCTTTTGTCCCATGTGGAGGTAGATAAAGCAAAATTACCTTACCCAACTGTTTATCTGTTCATCCAATTATTTCTATATGGAAGAAGTTAAGTTTGGCCAGAACTCAACTAAGGTAATTAATAAATGTATTTCTTTCCACAGGAATTTACAGTAATGTTTTATCTAATTACTCCTAACATTTTAGCCATAACCCTGAGAACTTCTCTAAAAGGTTGCAGGTAGGCTACCATGGGGGGATGAAGGAAACTCATCACTGACAGAGGGAAAGGCAGACACAGTACATCAGTTTCTGATGACTACCACAATGCAATACCTACAGGAGGTAATTATCACCATACTGTTATTTATTCTTCTGTCTTCAAGCGCAGTTTTTGTGTTTCTTCACTGTCCATTTCTGCAGCAGCTGCACTTACAAGTTTTATGCTGGCTTAGTGGTTAATAAGTCTGTTGTGCTGAAGGCACCCAGTTAGTTAAGTACATCTGGAAAAGATACTGTGTGGAAGGCAGAGGTCAGCACTGTGGATTTCTAGGCATAAAACAGACTGCACACGTTCAGCTATAGTTCACAGAAATCCTACAATAAAGGTTGGATGTCTTTACCCTTGCTGAGGGATAACTACAGCTTTGAAGCTTCTTTGGCCAGCTATTCTGACCTTAACAATATTCAATAATAGCATGAAAAGAAAAAAAAAACAACAAGAAAAAGACAACTGGAAAAGTAAACATTTGGCCTTTGGTCATAAGAAATTAAGCTGCAGGCCCTATGTTATCCATAGGCTGCAGCAGGCATTTACACAATGATACTACTTTTTTCTTTTTTTTTTAAATCCCAGCCAATCGTAGCCATTTTCTATAAAGCATTGTCCTTCTCCATTATGCAATCATACTGTAAGTAAATTAAAAAGATATCCTGATCCCAGTGAACAGCCTAAAATACTCTGCAAGGTTTGCCTTTCCTACAGGCACCTGAGATTCAGCAAGCCATCCTGGCACTATTAAGACTTACTCCTAAAACATGAAGCAAACACAGCCATGAGGCAATTAATTCTACCTCTTCCTCCCTGCCTCCACCCAGGCTCATTTACTGAATGCGTGCATCAGTGTGAGCCTGAAGTAAAACGCTTTAAGAGAAGAAATAAGAGATCCACCCCAAAACAATTCATATCTTGGTGTCTTAACACTCACCTTGTTCAGGTGACTGGTCTGACGCAGGTAGAGATAAACTTGAATCCAGGCCTCACACTATGGTGGACAGAGTACTGTGGTGGGCATAGTAAAAGCCACTTTGGCACCTCCACCTCCTTTTTAACCCCAAAATTCCAGTTTACTCAAGAGCTGAAAAAGCTCAGCTCAACACATAACCATCACAAAGCTTTAGAAACAGAAGAGTCAATTTTTGACATGTTGATTTTGTTTCCGGCAAGAACAATACTTCACAAGGGAAATACCAACCACCTTTATCCAAAACTACCACCTACTTTGTATATAAAGACAAAACACCGCCCCGCCCAAAAGATACACACTTGTATTTCTAATTATCAGTGCCAGGAACTGTGGGCCAACCTGTGTCTTCCTTCTCTTCAAAGCTTTGATGTGAGAAATGTTGGAAAGCTGTTATTGATATCAAAACTGAGCAGCCGGACCGCTGCCAGAGAGAGAAAAAAAGCAGACGATCAGGGCAAAAGTAGTAAATACTATACCTGTAGTATATTTTTATGAGGCTCCTGCTTATTTATTCAAACTGTAAAAAGACACCTTTTAAAATACTCAAAACCTCTTTTTAACAGGGCTGTCTGCTCATGCAGCTCAGTGACCTTGGTACGCAGTAAAAGCCAATACAAGTCACCGAAGACTGATTTCAATAACTTTCTGGAAAGGGTCCAAAGCAGCTTTTCATTCTGCAGTCTCTGCATCAAAGACAACATCCTAACACAGAAAAAGGAAGACAGACTGTAGCTGCTCTTGAACCTGGTGTAAGAGACGTAATGAAGTTTGTGGTGGTAGCAGAAAACCACATGACATATTTCCTATGGGGAGTGTCAGATGACAACCACCTACCTACCACTTACCTTGGCCACATGCTGGGGCTAGCAATGAACTACCACTTTTCTGTTTCTATTCCTGCATCAAACAGTGCAATGCTTGCTTAAATAAAAAATTTGTTTTTTAGCAGATGAAGAATTTTACTTTAGAACTGTGGGGTTTTGACCATTATAGGCCAGGGAAAGTGCTGCAATGCTGTTGTTTTGCTTTATAAATCACTACTAATACTAAATATCCACTAGTTTAAATATATTCAACCAGCCAGCTACCAAAATATATTGTTCTACCACTGGCCCTGTCAAAACAACTGAACAAAAAAACCCAACACTGATAATCTCTACAGTAGCCAAGTGTACCGTGATATTAGTCTATACACACAAATGAGGATCATCTTATTCAGAATACAAATCTCTCCAATCCTTAAGTGCTCCATCAGGAGTCTTGGACTGCACCTCTCTGCGCACAATTTAAGCTGCTTTCTACAGGATGCCAAACAAATATATTCACAGGGACAGAGCATTACTAAAACAAATATCAAGCCATGAACCAAAACAGACTTTAACCAATAATTGAACAGAACCAGTTCAGTCTCTTCAGTGATAGTGCTGCTCACGATTTCTTCTCACATCTCGTTGGAAACTATCTAAACAATGGCCTTTTCATATCTTTGTTCACACAGATCTTTCTGTGAAATATTTATTCATGACCAAGTACACTATATTGTTTATTTGTGATTGGTCAAGTAGTGCTTTTGTTTTTACTGGATGTGCCATGCTTGCAATGAAGCTTGAAGCAAGGAAGCTTGCCAAAACTCTAGAGAATAAAGCCTGGAAAGATCAAGGTTCACCAGCTTGTTAGCAGGGGAAAAAAGAAAATTAAAAAAAAGGGAATAATAAAAAAAAAAATCACATCTTTTTAAGGTTTCAGGCCTGCCTTCAGAGCAAACTCCTTCAGGAAGATGCCTAAGTGCACCTTCAGGTCCCTTAAGTGACCCAGCAAGACTTAAGAACAGGTCTGAGAGATATGGTGAATCAAGAACTCATTACGATGCTGCTGTCAGGCCCATCACCAGATGCGTGCATCTGAGGAGAAAAGCCACTTATGTGGTTACAGATAAGGTCTAAAATCTATAGTGAAGTCCCTTAAAAACAGCCAGAATTGCAAGAACACTAAATACTCATCATTACTCCTGAAGGCTTTTTGTACTGCATTTATTTAAAAACAAAACAAACAAAAACCCAGCAAAACAAAACCCTCAAAAACACAAAACAAAGAAACTAATTTAAGGGGTAACTTGTATTTTTCAATCAAAGCACAAGTTTAAAGGCTGTATAAAGGCATCCATTTCTATCTGCATGGCCTCTTTATGAGTTATCAAGTTCAGTCTTTTTGTCATAACACATTTCCTTTTTGAGCTTTCATGGAGCATAGGAAAAAAGACATTTCTCAAGCAGAGACAGAACAATGTCTAACCATGTCAACTGATCGGCAGAACTCTGACAGACATCATGCACAGATTAGCAGGTATGAGATCAAAATTAGGAAAAAAAAATATGTCAAGATGTTCTTGTTCAAGTAATTACCAAGCACATTGCAGCCAAAACTAACATTTCCTTACCTGTCAGTATATCACCTCCCTTAAGTTTGCTGTCAAGAGAGACTTTGCTGCACACTTTGCACATTTGCAGTTTGGCTGACTTTAACTTACATGGGGAGCAAGTGCCACACTTGAAGGGATATCATGGAAAAATATTATTGCTGAAGTTGTGTCTTGACTATCTCCTTTCTATTGGCCTTTTAATATGAGATAGAGAAGAATAATCTGTGAAGTAATATTTTCCCTAAAAATCAGGTCTTCTTAGAAAAGTTAGTGTTACTAATTGCTGATTAGACAAGTGTTTCATCAATTCCAAGTCCATAGCTACTCTTCCCACCCCCAGCCTTTTTCAAATAATGAATAATAGTTAATTATAAATTGTTACAAATCTTTCAGAGCCACAGAAACAGACAAAATATATAAGTCTTAAAGATATACTTAATGACATGCTGTAAGCACAAAGTAGCCAAGTACTTTCTTCATGATTCTATTCTGCAAGTATATCATGTATTTCCTTCATCACATTTGCTCATGTATGCTCATCTTTCCCAACATAAGTATGTTTGAGATCAGCATTTAACTCCTCAAACATTACTACATCTTCCATCAAGGACTTCATTGTTTCACCTTCCAATAATTTTAAAACAACATCGTGCCATCCCTCTTTAGGATCAAAGATAAGGTAGTGTTGCTCCTATTTGCTGCTACAGTGATCAAATCTTACTACTTTATTCTGTACTTGTTCCCTTTTATGCTCCAGATAACTCATTAAAACTTAACATGTTCTGCCCCCCATTATAAACCTAATATTCCAACTTTTCTTCTTTTCCTACCTTCAATGTAGGTTAAAATATTACGCAGTTAAACTCTTGAATACACTCTAGGCACCACCTAACTCATTTTTACAACAGTGCCAATGAATCCTCCAAGTGCAACCACACTACAAGTTCAGAATCCTTCAAATACAGCAAATAAAAAGGGTGATTTTCCTCAAACAGTTCTACACAGGAGGCAAAGGACCTCACCATCATGAAATAACTTTTGATATATATCTAAAAATATATCTATAAATATCTAATGGGGACTCCAGATTAAAAATATTAAAATTGCTTATAAATCATTAAAATTATCTGCTGAGAGGGAAAGAAAGATCCAGTCCCCTAGGACTTAAAAAAAAAAAACAAAACAGCAAAAGTAAGTATATTTTAATGGAAAAAGTCCCAGATTTAATCAGTACTTCAAGACTTTTCCCAGTACTGAAGACTCAAAAAAAAAAATAAAAAATCCCACCACAAAAAAAAAAGAAGAAAAAAACGGAAAAGAAAAATAAAAACCCAATATTTTAAAGGATTTCTAAAATT